>JBCNYG010000003.1:12812577-12824993 GCA_039654305.1 Porochilus rendahli | reverse complement strand
AGCGTGTTTCTGCCCTGCGATGGCCTGGCGAGCTGTCCAGGGTGTACTCTGCCCTCGCCCAGAGCCGGCTGAGATGGACGCCAGCCTTCCCGTGACCCTAATTAGGAATAAGCGGTCCAGAAGATGAATGAATGAAGAAAATAGATACTTTATTATTATTATTATTATTATTATTATTATTGTTGTTATTATACTTGTTATTATTACTATTATTTTTATAGTTTTATTTATTGTTATTATTGTTATTGTTGTGATTATTATTATTAGTAGTAGTAGTAGTAGTGGTATAAATAATTAAACAAAACAACTACAAATATATATGTAAATATAAATATAAATATATATATATATATAAATCTATTTTTGGTTAGTTCTAAGCTAAGGGTGTATTGACGTTTGCACTTTGTCAAATATTTTGTAATATATTATATGTTCAGTGTAGGGCCTCAGTGAAATCGGCTCTCCAATAGACACACAGTCATGTTTGGTAAGCTTTGGTTTGGTGTTGGATTTGGTGTCCTGCTGTCCTCTTTTTTAAGCTTTTCATGAAGTAAATTTTTTTCCTTTTGACATCTAAACAACGTCGCTGTCCTCAACTCTATACCCAGCCAGCTCAGCTATGCCAATTATGCCATCATTTGCCTCTGGCTGAATGTGTTCAGCCATCCATCAAGTCATCTCAGTGATCTTTTAGCCTTTGGCATCATCACTCACTGTGCAGCCAGAATACAGCATTACACCATATTCCATGCCTTTCAGCCCCTCCCACATGGGGAGGGGTCAGAGGTGACAGGCTGGAGTTCTCAGATTGGCACCACAAGAAAAAAAAACAAACAAACGGGTGATTGGGATCATCGCGAACTCTTAAAACTATTTTCTGATCACCGCATTACTCTGATGTTGAGACTGAGTCTCGGAGACTGGAATGTTCTGGCTCTGTCACATCTCTGGTGTAAACATATGTGGGTTGAAGTACAATACAGGGTGAAGCTCTTCTTAGATTTCACAATAGAAAAGGCCTTAAGTGCCAGGCATGCCAAAACAACTATCAGGCAACCAAAGCGTGGGAATGTCCCTATACGGCTACTTTAAAAATACGAATACAGCAGACCACACAGCTTAAGCTCATCTTAAACCCTGCAGGGCCATTCTCACACCCTGCACACACCACATAATTGTTGACCTTTTGAAAAGAAAACAGCAATTTCAGTTAATCCTCTATACAAATAGAGACACAAAAAAACTAAAGACTATTTTCATGGTTTTCATGGATTAAGTGCTGGAATGTTTAATTATAAATTTTATCCTGAAATAATGTTAAAGAGGGGCGAGAAAAGAGTTTGTCTTTTAATGGCGAGTTAATTTTAATAGCAATTTGAACTTGCGGCAAAATTATTAGCATCGTGTAAACAGACCATTTTGAACTCCTGTTTGTTCAAGTGTTTTGTTGGTAAACTACATTCTACACTTATACATATTGCCATGATGACCTTGTAGATGTGGTACAGGGTAATGCTGATACATTATTCCTAAGCTCATCTGAAGAGCTTCTTGATTATAGCACTTTATGGTTGATTATTTATGTACGACAGACTGTTTCTATATATAACAAACAGTTGCTATGGGTAACGTCTTTAGCAGAAGCAAGAAAATCATCAAATTTTTAAATTAAAGGGGAATTAAACCCTAACTTAATAAAATGCATGCATTGCATATTATATGTCCATACCTATCAAAAAACACTATGCTTAATGAAAAAATTAAAAAGAGTACTAAATCCCCCACAGGGGGGAGCCATTGTACTGCAAAAAGTGTGATGTGACCCACGTAGAAGCAGCTGTAAATGCAGAAGTGTTAAGCATTTAAAAGCACTGAGCTATATACACTATATAAAACTACATATAGGTCCACATATACGAGCAAACACTTGCCGTCTTTAATTTAAAGATAATCTAGCATTATGTACAGATGTGCCCAGCTTTATTTTAATAAGAAGCTCACTAGTTTATATCTAATTTGTTAGTTTAATATCTGTATACTGCTATTTTTGCTATTATTATGCCTTATTATAACTTATATTTTAAGTTATTATAACTTATATTATAACTTATAATTGTTCTCATGATTTTGTGCACCTCAGAGAGTAAAACAGACTACAAATAGCAGCCTTGGACAGAATGTAGTAGATTACAACTTTGAAAATGTAAGTAAAAACCACCCGATGATGAAAATCTACATATTTTTCAAGGGGACAAGAGAGTTTGGAAGGCTCTCCTTCCATTTTCTTTTAATATTTAGTGTCAACTTACCCTCAACTTTTCGGGATTTATTTTACAGTAATAACTTACTTGTTGTATGTTACTCTTTATGTAATACATGCTAATATTGAATGTTGTTTGAATGTAGTATTAATATAATGGTACACCTTACATTAACATACGTTACATACAGGACACTTAATATTACCTTCCTTAACTAATACCACTGAACATATTAACATCAACAAACTATAAAATTAATAATAAGCATTGATACACTGTAAGTAAACTTTTCCAAATAAGTCACTAGTTCTATGTTTCAAGTATGTTTCAACATATGTGCAAGTATTTGTTACTAGTTACTAACCTACAAACATACTTTACATTTTAAGTAAATGGTCTGGTTTATTTACATAACAAACCAAATGAGCCAATATTATAGCCAAAATAATTTTCAATAAGCTAACAACAAGCATTAAACTTTCTTGCTGTTAATTAACAAAATTCAGAATTGTTGCTGGAGCTCTTTTCACTGTTTACAAATGAAATCCAGACTTAAGGAATGTACCATAATTTAATTTGTGCATGTTTATGTCGATTTCATTTCCACGGATTCATCGCCGATGTCTGTAGCTAACATCTAAGCCATCGTCAGCTGATATCCACCAAACTACTACATTCATACACTTAATTAACTGCGAGGTATAATATACGGCGTGCTAATGCAAGTTATGCAGGAAATGTTAATTAATATATGTGATATGTGAACATTTGCAATTTCTTTATGCTTCTGCATCATTTTGGGGCGGTTGGCGTATTAGATAGGGTGCTTGGCTCATGATCAGGAGGGTGTGGGTTCGTATCCCTGTTGGACCCCCCACTGTGCTAAGACCCCTAGGCAAGGTCTTAACCAAAAGTGCGCCTCTGTGCACCCAGCGGTATAAATGGGTCCCAGTAAAAATACTGGGAAGGGAACCTGCGATGGACTAGCGTCACATCCAGGAGCAGTTTCACGCTACAGAAAACTGGGATAAGCACCGGCCTGATGAGCCTCTAGGCTTGGGTGTAAAAGCCCAACAGTCTTACCTTACCTTACCTCTGTATCACTGTTATTTTTAAGAAAAGGAAAGAAAAGCAAAAAGCCCTGGAGATGTTTCAGACCTTCTTTGAAATGCTGTCCAGAGTCTCAGGCCTGCTGATGTCAAAACAAATGAGCACCGCATCCGAGTCAGGGTACGCCAGTGGCCGGACGTTATCATAGTATGAAGAGCCTGTAGAAACACACATGAAGACAGTATTATCATAATAACAACAGTAATAATAATAATGATTATTATTATGCATCAAAAGGTTATATTTTAAGATTTTATCATTCTTTCAGCTTCTCAAAAAAAAAGACAAAAAGTGCAATTTGCAAAAAGAAAATGTTTCATAAAAGGTGCCAGAAACATGCTCTCAAGTAAAGGAAAACATGCTTAAACTCTTATATTCTTACTAATGCTAATAAAGCAGACAATTTATTCTTTTGCTTATCCATATGCATAAGAATAAACAAAGACACATGGGAGGGTTGCTGAATGAAAGCTTCAGGGTCAAACATATGGAGCATGCAGCAGAGGCCAAAAAAACATGTTATTTTATTTTTTTCATAAAAAAATATAATACATACAATTGCAAAAAGAACGCAAAACAAAATATAGCCTACAACAATATAATTAAAAATATAAGGAAACAACAATAATAACAACAACAACAAAAATGTAGGCAATAAATACATCGAATATACAGCAAAATCCTTCCCATGACATTACTAGTTTAATTTACACACGCAAGCAAAAACAAGAGCATGAGCAAGGTCTTGCCCAGGATACTAATAAAAACACAAAACACTTACCGAGGGACTTGTAAGTCATAATAATGATAATAAAAGGAAACCTACAAGTTGTTGTTGCAAGGTACTGTTATGATTTGTAATGCTTGTTATATATTGAACCTGAACCTCGTCTCTATTTACAATGTGAATACCACTTAAAAAATGTCAAGAATATGAGCAGTTGTTCTCTTCAAAAATGAGTTTTGAAGGGTCCTTTTAGGTAAAGGCTAGACAGATTTAATAACCCTACAAACCCTGCTGTGGGTGTTTAACTTTAAAATTGCTTTGTGTGGGCTCTGTCACATCACAATGAACAGAATGGTAAGATTTAAGTGTAGGGAGAGTAAAACACCTTAGAAGTGTGATGGAATTATCAACAGTGTAGCTAGAAGTTTACTGAACTCTATAACCATAAGTAGTTTCCAGGATTTGCTTCAAACTTGAAGGATTACAGTCCGAATGAAAATCCTAGCCAAAAATGGTCACATCCAAATCCAGTCTGAGAGCGCACAGAGGATGGGTGGAGGAGCCCAAGACGAGACTGTGACCCAGACCGACTGGCTCAAGGAACACCAGCAGGCCATTTAGTTTGAGAGCCAATCTATTACGTAATGAGATGTGGGAGATGCTATTTTGAAAATGCTTAAAGCAAAATCAAAGTCTTTAATGCAAAAATTAAATGCAAAAGGAGAAATAGTGTCTGATTTCTGATTTAAGCCTCTTTCACAGATTTTGTACGAATGGAGCAGAGCTACAAAAGAAGAGACTGGTGTAGGTTTGGGTGAGATGGATGTTAAAGCTGCATAGGTGGGTTTGCGTAGAAAATACGTGTTGTATGTCTGTCATATGGAAAGTCATTCAGGACTGTAAGTCATTTGACTAAATATTACTCCATTGATGTATGCACAGCCTAACACTGTCATAAAATGTTAAATTATATACAGTATATTTATACAGTATAGTGAGTACAAGTATACAGTTTTCTACACAAGAATGGCACGATCTGACTGGTATGCTACCTGGGGATTAAAAAAACACTATCCCAAGGGAATAATGCTTGAATCAAAAAGGATGGATACTTATAGACTTACAGTTTGTCACTTGAAGTACGCAGCATCATCACTGTCACGGTTTAAAAATGTAAAAATAAATCATAACCTAATATTGTTTAAGTTGACTTTTCTTGTTTCCATGTAGTAAATTCTAAAATGCCATTAGCCACACAGCACTTTTTTTGGTGCTCACCTGACCTGCCTCTGTTATGGTTATAATATGTAAAAATAAAGCATAGAATTATCATATATATTAATTATATAATTAAATCTTGATTTAATTTGCATTTTATGTCCCAGTGTAGTATATACTAACACAACTGTTCACCTCAGTGGATTCCAGTCAGCTGAATAGTCACATCACTCTTGCATTGTCGAGCGATATCCACCGTGCGTAACTATCAGTTAAGAAAGACCTAAAGCTATATGTCTGTTTATTGACTGATCTAATTAGCATGTCCGCCTCACAGCAAGAAGGTCCTGGGTTCAACTGTTGGGCTCAGCGAGGGTATTTCTGCCTTGCATGGGTTTCCGCTGCGTACTCTGGTTTCCTCCTACAGTCTAAAGACAAGCACATTAGGCTAATTGGCTGTTCCAAATTGCCCCTGGGTGAGTTTGTGCAAGGTTGTGTGTGACTGTGTGTATGTGTGTGTTGGCCGCGCGATGGACTGGCAAGCATCAGAGTCAGCTGAGATACCAGGGTTCTCGCAACCCTTGTAGGATTAAGCATTTGCTTGGCAAATGAATGAATATCTTATTTGGTGGACATGTGAATAGCTAACTGGGTTATCAAATGCAGGCCATGTCTCCCACTGTCTATGGTGAGAGGCATGCAAAAGAACCAGTGCTGATTTTCATTAAGAGTAGGCTGCATAGCCGTCAGCGTGTTTCTGCCCTGCGACGGCTTGGCAAGCTGTCCAGGGTGTACTCTGCCCTCGCTCAGAGTCGGCTGAGATGGGCGAGAGCCTCTCCGCGACCCTAATTATGAATAAGCGGTTCAGAAAATGAATGAGTGAATGAATGAATGAATGAATAACTTGTTGTTGTAATGGTAGATTTCTGGGCTTTTTTTTTTATTCCAGACCAACAATATACATATTGATCTCAGATCTGAGCTAACGTTGCTGTCCCAGAACTAGATCAAAATCAGCACTCGTATCTTGTAGCAAGAAAAATATAAGACAAGTACAAAAGTAAAAAGGTCAACATTAGGATCAAGATCATCAAAACTCAGTCTGGAGAGGAAGAGAGAAACAGGTGCTGAAACACCAGTGCCCGCTGTGTGTAAACAGACACCACCTGCTGTTAACACGTGTCTCTGTACTGAGCACGAGAACAAGGTTCAAATTCACAAACAAGAATCACAGATATATACATTTAAAAAGGTTTTGTGTGTGTGTGTGTGTGTGTGTGTGTGTGTCTGTGTGTGTGTGTCTGTGTGTGTGTTGCAGTCTTTAAAGCAAGGTGGATGAAATATAGGACGGTGGCTCTGCAGTAAGTGCCCTGAACAAGGGGTCATTTTAATTCCACCTCCGGACAGATGGATGAAGATGGATTGAATGAGGGATAAAGTAAAGGAGAGAAGGTGACGCCAGTAATTAACACTGCAGCAGCAGGACAAGAACTGGAAAAAAAGACCTAAAAGGCACAAAATTAAGTGTTGACGAAGGTATTGTAATTACCAGCATTTGGTTGTTTGTTTTTTTTTTTGTCAGTTTGTTTGTGAACATAATCCTGACCACACCCATACATGGATTTTCACCCACCTTGGTGAAACCCTTTCTGAACCTCAAAGATGATTTGATTTTGGAATGTCAAGTTCAAAGGATAAGGTCAGAGCCAGGTCACCAATTTTTGGACATAAAACTGCTAACTTCAAAAAAGTGCAGACAGACATACGGGCAGAATTACGGAACTTAACATGAATTAAAAAAACATGAATATAAAGTAAAAATTTTTTTATTACTTTTCACCTTGAAAAAATAAAACCCATATAAGAAAAAAGTAAAAAATATATATGTCGTCACTATGGAACTCTAATAAGAAACTGTTTATCTGGATTTACATCTGAATAAAATATATTGATTGACAATATAATACATAAAGCACACAAACACACAAAAAGCCCTTCATGCATAACGCGACCTCCATTCTCTCCTGTCTCGCCTACACCATGGTGTTACACAGAGCTGTAATTAGATTTATCCTGTGGCTGTGATGACACTCACATTCTTGGGACTCAAAATGCATTTAAAAAAGCATATCTTCTTTTTTTTTAATCATTGCTTCTGGCACCATAATGAATAATGATGCATGTCCCAGTGACCCAGATCTATAACATACCTACACTGGCCACTTTATTATAAATCTGTAGAAATTCATGCAGATGCAGCTAATATTCAAGAGAACATTGACTGAAGAGGAATGTGTTACAGCAGGCAGAGATGCAACTGGTCTTTTTCCAATGTTCAGCTGTCCAGTTTTTCATGATCCTGTGCAGAATCTTATTTTTGGCTGACATGAGTAGCTTTTCACTGTTGTAGCTCATCCACCTCAAGGTTTCGTTGTGTCTTTAGAGACGCTTTTCTACTCACCACAGATGCACATAGTGGTTATCTGAGTTACAGTTAACCTACTCAGCAACCTGTAGAGTTTTAGTAATCACACAGTGAAAAATCCAAACAAACCAACCTGAAACACTACAAACCATGTGATAATGTTCACTCTGCTCAAACTAAATGAAGGAAGAAGGTCCTGTATTCTTGACTAGTGGATATTTCTGTGAGAGACACTACTATGCAATTTAACATGGAGGAACAGCGGCGTTGACATTCGCTCATGGTAATTATCTAAGCAACATATAAGGCAAAGTTTCTGTGTGGAGCTTGCATGGTCTCCCCGTCATTGCATGGGTTTCCTCCAGGTACTTCGGTTTCCTCCCACAGTCCAATATCATGCACATTAGGCTAAATGGCAGCTCCAAATCGCCCCTAAGTGAGAGTGTGAGTGTGAATGATTGTGTGAGTGTTGGCCCTGCAACGGTCTGTCGAGCTGTTCAGGGTGTACCCTGCCCTCGTGCAGCCTCCTCGCGACCCTAATCCCTTCACAAAACAACAAAATGCAGTTTATAAAATATAAAATAAGGGGCCCAGCGATGGCCTGGCGATCTGTCCATCTCGCCCAGAGTCGGCGAGACCCTAATTAGGGCCAGCCTCCCCGTGACCCTAATTAGGATTAAGCGTTTTAGAAAATGAAAGAATCAAATAAAGAAAAGAAGGTCGTCATGGTGGTGTAGTGGTTAGCATGCCCATCCCACAGCAAGAAGCTCCTGGATTTGAGTGCCGGACTCGGTAAGGGCGTTTCTGTGTGGAGTTTGCATGTTCTCCTGGTGTTTGCTTAGGTTTTCTCCTTGTACTCCGGGTTTCCTTGCACAGTTCAAAAACATGCACAGTAGGCTAATTGGCTGTTCCATAGCGTCCGTAGGTGTAAGTGTGAATCGTTGTGTGTGTATTGGCCCAGCGATGGCCTGACGAGCTGTTCATCATAATCAAGAGGTCATAGGTTCAAATCCCCATTAGACCCCACCATACAGAGACCTCTGGACAAGGTCTCAACCACAGGTGCGTTTCTGTCCACTCAGTAGCCATTAGGCTCTGGTTTCGGTAACAATACTGGGCTAAGTTAGGCTTGAGTGTAAAAATCCCAAAAGATTATTTAGTACAATATAAAAATTAGTTGAAATAAAAGAAGTTCAAGTGTGTATGCAAAGGTACGGTGGAGCATTACCAGGGGCCACAATAATAGGAAAATGTCAGGGATTTTAAGAATAAAGCTGTAATATTATGGGAATAAAACTGTTATATTAAGAGATATATAGAAGGCTATTATTAAAAGAATTAAAAGTTGTAATATTACAGAAGTAAAAAAAAAATTAATAATATTGTGAAATAAATAGGAGGCTAATATAACATTAATTAAAAGTCATAATTTTACATGAATAAAGACGTAATGTTAGAAAAATTTGAATCATCGACTTGGCGGTGTACAGAGGCGAAATTTAGAAGAGCGTCTTTTTGCCTGTGTGAATAGTAAAATACTATTTTATAGGATTCACAAATAATGTAATACTTAATATTTTGGCACATCGGCACCACATTATCATAAGAAACAGGGCATATTGCTGTTCTTGTAATATTATGATTTTTTCCCCTGATAACATTAAAACTTTATTCTTTTAACACTAGCCTACAACCATTCTTGTTCTCATAATATAACGACTTTTACTACCTTATACTTGGAATTATACAACTTCATTCTTAAAATCACAGAACCTTTTCTATTCTCACTGTGGCCCCAATGCTCTGTTGTACAAAGGTAAGAAACTAAGTAAAATTAATTAAAAAAGAAAAAAAAATAGATGAATGTAACTGGAAATGAAATTATTATTACTTTTGTTGTCAGCTCTTCAAAGACCAGTCATTCTTACCACTTTTAATTGACTTCATTGCTCACATGTATTAATAAGCTTAACACTGCCTGTAATATACTGAATGTCAAATAATTTATCTCATTTGCTATACAAAATGAACTCATTGTTTTAAAATAAATAAATAAATCAGTCGTTGCCCTTTGGAACATTTAAAAGTGCAGTCAATACCAGTCTTTTATTTTCAGTAATACTTTATTAAAATGGTAATTTCCAGGAGCACTATGAACCTTTGTAGTTTCTTAATTTAAGGCTTCACTTTATGTCTTTCCAGACCGGAAAACACGCTACTTTCACCTGATTTGTTTTGAACCTTATGGGCTATCAACTCATGTCATGTCAACTAGGCTGCTCATACAGTCAGTAGTAAATAAAATATCACTTCACTACTTGTAATGTTAACAATGTTTACATTAGCTCTACTACACTAGCATAATGTAGTACTAGCATAGCACAGTCCGCTGTTTTGAGAAAGTACACATCATAAAATCATGATCACAAGACGTTTTCATATAGACAGTGGTTGCACAAATGAATGAATGAACTAATGAACTTTCTCATGGATGGATGGATAAGATTCCTGTCTTGTGTCCAATCCTGCATAGCTTGCTTACTCGGCTTCATAAAAATGAATGGTGAGTATTTTAGCCAATTCTATCACCTTTTCTTTTTTTTAAAATCAATTTTATTTAAGCAACAACCGGAAAGAAACTTCCTGCTCTCAGAAGTGCTGAACCAAAGGTAAGCACAGGATCATTTGTTTCAAAATGCCACCCTGTACAGAACCATATTACAGTACTGTCACTTACTAAGTATATATCCTCTTTGGAGGAACTCCAAAGCCTATTGCAGAGCCTTCGCATTTACTATAATGTCCCCCCGCCGCAGAGGATCTGCCTCAAAAGTACATCCTCCACAGAAGAGTTTGAAATCATTTGTGGATCCTCCGCAGTTCCAGTTTAAACCCCCGTTTATTTCATATTGTTGAGGACTATAATAGTAACCCAAGGACATACACAATACAGATTTCCATTTCCATGTTCTGGTACTTAAGTTTATTGGAAAAAAAAGTCCAATAACATGTTTCCAGCTTAGATTGCTAACTATGAACCTGTAAATCAAGCTACCCCGTTTATATTTATATTTATCATCCGTGGATCCCATTTAAATCCTCAGCGAAAACTCTTCCACAGTGGAACTACGGTGCATGTCATTTAATTCTGCAAATGCTCCTAAAACCACGTTCCCCACGGAGCATCAGAAGTTACCCCTGCGAGTCTCTGCAGAGGATATAAACTTGGTAAGCATGATCAACAATTGTGCATGATCAACAAAGGTGTACTGAGAAAAAGTGTTGTCTCCACCACCCGCCAGATTTTATTACCACATGCCTCCATGTATCTCCTGTCCACAAAATTCTATCAAGAATAACTGGGCGAAAATGTACTGAAGCGAAAAAGGCAATCCAATCGAGTGTTTATATGGCGAATATGTTCCTGTCAACCTGATAAGCAGGTCTTTAGGTCTTCGCCACCAATTACAATCTGATTAAATTCTTGATTGGAATAAATCCCCCATTCTGACTAAGAATTTAATCGGATTGAAAGAGGTGGCAAAGACATGACTTCTGAATTTCTGATGATGAATCTGATTTTTAACGCATTATAAGGGTCTATGTAAACACAGCTACTGTGATCAAAGCTGTACACTGAGACAGCTGACTTGTCTATGTGATTTTTTTTTGGTGAAATGAAGTGATGTAATACAGGATTTACACTGAACACTGAATTTTTTTGGAGAACAAAACTAGACATCATAAGCTTTCTATCTGTTCTACAGTAAGGAGAGAAAGAGATAGAGAGAGTGCGAAGGAGAGAGACTTAAGTGCTGATCAAAGCTGTTAGTGGCTTTGTGCTGGCACGTCCCTGTCAAGTAAGCCCCTGTGGAAAAGGTCTCTAGGATGGCAGAGAGCTACAGAATGAAAGAGACTATTAGAAGAGAGAGAAGACAGTCAGCGAGGAAAGCAACATCCTCTTATGTTTTATATCAGGTTGATGGCTCACTTTCCAAGCTGTGACACTGCAAACTGTCCATTCTGTTTGTGTGCTTAAAGGGGGCACAGATGTACTGTACATCCCCCTCCCCACACACACACACATGCATCCATGTGATCCATGGATGACCCCAGCTACTCTCTTTCCCAGACTGCATGTTTGTGTTTGTGTGACTCATGCGATTTCATCTTCTCTATCTCTGTTTTTATAATTGCCGCGGGAGTTTGTTGTCATGCACACAGCCAAATTTGTGCGTCACAGCTTGAATGTGTTAGAATGTAAGAGGGGCCCAAAATCTCCCTCGCATATGACTTGAGCACATAAGATCATCAATCATGCAGACAAAATAGGATCCAGAATCTGCTCAAGATATCGGATTTGCTTTACGGAACAGGTAGTGATACTGCAAATGATGTTACAACCATTCAAGCTACATGAAGGAAGAAAAATGATTGTTTAAACATGTGTATTAATATTCATATGGCACAAAACAAGCATGTGCAAGCTTATTGTGTCTGATGAAATCTAAAGATCAAGATATTTGTCAGATGACATTTTTCACCACTATGAAAATAGACCACAGGAGTCCAGATGCTCCTGCTGAAAGGACCATTTCATTCATTCATTCATTCATTTTCTGAACCGCTTACTCCTAATTAGGGTCGCGGGGAGGCTGGCGCCCATCTCAGCCGA
>JBCNYG010000003.1:12758850-12774594 GCA_039654305.1 Porochilus rendahli | reverse complement strand
AAAAAAAAAAAAAAATTTCTCTATATCTCTCTCAATAATATAAATGTTTTTTGTTTTGAGATGTTTATTTCATGGATGGTGAAGATGTGCCACCCCCATGTGACCACACCCCTGAGGATTCTTAATGGTATGTCGGCTGCATCACCTGGCGCGCATGCAGCTGTCGGGTGAACACATTCTTCATTGTCGGAGGATTATTATTTTTTTTCGAAGTAAACCGCGGTTTCAGACAAAGCCTGTCAGTTTTAGACTGTTAGGAACTCGATGAATGAGATGGATCTGCCGCCGCCCCTCGCGCGCCCACACCCGTCGCGCGCGTGATTGACGTCCTGGGAGGATGTGTGATCCAAAAGACTATAAATAAAAACCCTGCAGGGGGAAAAAATATATCGACAAGCGGTTCCTTTGACAGAGTGACGCAGGGTGATTGTCACCAGCTCGGCCCGGTTTCAAAGGGTTTTGGGGAGGGGTGAGGGGGCAAATCCGAATTTACTCCCTCTTTCTACTACATAAAAGCAGTAAAAGCACTCCTAAGCCTTTAGTGTGGAAGAACTTCTACTTCCTTTATTGCTCAGGAGACTTGTTCACTATTTGTCACCCCCCCCCCACCACACCCCAAAGTGGAAGAAAAGGGCGAGGCGCGCGAGCAGAGAGAGAGAGGGGTATTATGCAAATACCCGCACGCGCCTTTTGTCATCTGCCTCGCGCGCCTGGAGCCAAGGGACGCTCTCAGACGTCATCAATTACCCCCCCTATCATTAACAGAAACATATTGTCTTTTCTAGGCAAGTACAGTCATACAGGCAGCTCGTTCTTTGTTTATATTTTTTAAAAACCTACAGTAACCACAAATACACCTGCTTTAGAAATTCCCCGATGAAGAACTTGCAGTAATTAATATTAATATAATTTTTTTCTGCTCAATGCTCCTGTGTATGATTTGTGAGGGATTTAATCAGAGCACTCCGTAGGAACGAATCGATGAGTCATGCGTGATGCGCTTTGAGCCCGGTTGCCAGATTAAATCCGCTAAATAAACCTAGGGATGATTACATGAGAAAAAAAACTCAATTATTTTTATTAAATATTAAAGTCTGTTTTCTTTTTTTGTCAGTTTGTGACGTTGTTAATGTTTATCTTATTGTCCAGGTTTGTGTTTTATTTTTGGGGGAGTTTAACACGTATTTATTTATTTATTTATCAATATATTCATTAGTTGTACTAATGGCAAGTCAGGTTTTTGAGAATTGTGATTTAATTTTTATTACTATTTTTATTATTTGAAGTGTGTGTGTTATGTGAAAGTCTTAACAATTGGGTGTATTCTGGCAACAGAACCCCAATGTTGCTAAGTGAATTTTCTATTGAGTTTTTTTTAAATTAAATGTTTAATTTGTAATACACAAAAACAGAAATGCTAGTTAAACCATGCTTTCTGCTTTATTTAATATACCTAGATTATGCCAACAGTTTGAATATAGTAATTTTATAGAGCATGGGATTTCAAATATATCCACAAAGGGCAGGTGTGGCTGCAGTCTTTCTTTCCAACCAAGCAGGAACATCTTTGGTCTTCAATCAACTATCCAGTGAGTTTCCAATTTGGCATGAATGAAAGCCTGAAGCCAGACAGGCTCCTTGCAGATAAGGATGATATACTGAGTGCAATGCAAATGATTTAGCTCCACAAGCAGTATTCCCCACAATCTGGCAACCAGGGTTAGTATCCATGGAGACGCCATGTCCTGACAGCTCGATGAAAACGTCTGCTAGATGAGAAAACATGAACGTGGTGAGAAGAAAGCTGGAGACACCTGAGACATGGTGTGAAACTTTTGTGCAGCCTGTGAGTAAGATTGTAACAAAGAGAAAGGGGAGGGTGTGTGTGTGTGTGTGTGTGTGGGGGGGGGGGGGGGCTGATGCTTCTGTCTCACCCAGCTGAGCAGATGGATATCAGACTGTCCGGTTTCCTTTTGTCCATCACTGTCTATCTTCAGTCTCTTTCATCAGTAAAATCAGATTAAAAGTCCATCCTAATCCATTCCTGTCAATCACACCCCAACTGGGTTATTGCTCAGGGAGATACGAGTCACGCACGGCCTCTCCCTGCTCATAAACACCCGCACAGACACCACGTCACACTGTCACATGCACCCCTCGCACCCGGCTGGTGTCGAATCAGCACTGAACATGTGCTCTTTGGAGTTTGCTGATGCCAAATGTAGTATAAAATTGAGGGTTTATAAGAGAGGAAGAGAAACACTCTCTCACACACACACACACACACACACACTCATACACACTCATGTCACATTCCTGGGCTTACTCACATCTCATGACGACAAAAAAGGGCTAATGTCTAACCTGTTCTTATCAGCTGCTTTATATAAATAATGTAAAACACACTCATGCGCAGACGTACGCACACAAGAATCATTCACATCTGTTCTCCATTATATTTTCCTAGCTTGCACTGTGAGGCTGGAATTTCCTCCTGTTTTTAATACCTCTGTCTGTCTTTCTGGATTTTATTTTTTCTTTATCTCTCTCGCCCTAATCCTGTCATTCACCCTCTGATCAATTTTTGCTTGTAGGCTTTTCTTTAAAATCTTGTTAAAACCGCTAAACAGTGTGATTGGCTACAGCAACGCCAAAAATAAATCTGGTTTAAAGAAGGGAACAAGATGACAAGTGAAACAAGATATTTTTTTGATTGTCTGTAACACTGAGTAAGCAAGTGTTGCATAAAACTTATTGATGCAGCATACGTGTTAATTAGGGATGGGCTCTTACACTTTAAGTGATACGATGATACCCCCCCCCCCTCTGTATCATTAACACACGAAACAACCGTTGCGCAGGCTGTATATATATATTTTTTTTTTACTATGAAATGTGATTATATAGTAGATGTTTAAGATTTTTGGGTTGTCTCTCTGTGGGAGCCCTTACTGGTTTTAAGCGATACTCTTACAGATACTCTATTTCAGCACAAACCAGAAAAGATTCTGGGAGGTATCACCTTCGGAAGATATGTACCCTTGAAAATTTTTATTTCTTTTCCCTAGTTTCCTTTAAACGCAGCCCCGCTAACTGTCACTTTATCAAATTTATTATGTCATGATTGTGTTACTGGCACAGGGTCCAGACGCAGTCCCCTATCAGAGCCAGACAAGTAGACTTCTAGAGCACTGCTGTTTAATTTTTAATGTAATATTGGCACTTGCATTGCTCTTGTTTGCTAACGTTGCAATATGCAAATGAGCCCCCAAACAAATCAATAACTGTGTCCCAGGATTACCCCTGACCAGCTTCACATGCTCCAAGTGCTGTAATGTATTCTTATGATCCAATAATCAAATCAAATCGCAGATGATTATTGTTTTTGTAATAAAGAATTTTCTCTTAAAACACCCAAGGAACCTTTCTTTGGTTATGTATGAGTTGTAATAACTGACAGCAGTACACTTGTTTATTATATTTCTTCTGTCACACTCAGGGATTTTGCAGGCATAATCCCATATGAGTAACTCAAAGGTACTGGCGAGCAATAAAGCGAAGTTGCGTCATTATGCAACTGCAGTGTCACGGCTGTGCAGTGGTGTCACACTAACATAAGACTCTTGTTGTCGAAACAGACCGGCTACACAGCTGAAACTGAAGCATCACCGTGGTAGAGATAAACCATACGGTACCCTGAGCCCCCTGAGGAGTTATGCGGCTTGCACCTCCTGCTCCACTGTCCTCCAGGAAGAACAGGTTTCAAAAGTGGACAAGGTTCCTGTAGAAACTGTGTGTGTTTTGTTTTTGTTTTTTTCCCCCCCCTAGAGCTTGCCTATTAACTAGCTCATAAAATAAAACCACATGAACAAAGGTTCTTGGAGACAAAAGACCAACGAAGAATATCTAGTCTGTTATTAATAATCAGCTTCTCAGACTATTTAAAGGTGCCAGAGCGTTGACTGCTATAGTAGAGCAAAACAAGAAGCCTTTTAATCTCTGTCACATTATTACCTTTAACATGGTGTGAAAGTCTTAAATCTAATTAGTTTTATTTCCCATCGACTTCAGATCACATGGATAGCCTACCATCACTAAAAATGGCTAGCACTCCTGATTGCAATTTTCCCTTTTCTGATATCTGCATATTTATTATTCCCCAACATCCCCTGCACACATACATCCAGTTTTAATATACTGTACATCTAAGAATGTGCCATACTACTTAGATCTATTTATAATGGTGAAGAAGGCGGGCCTATTAACTATTAATTGGTGTACTTAAAGGAGGAAAACAGTCCCTACTACATAGACTGCACTGGGGTTGGTGGTGAAGTGGATAGGGTCCTCCACTCATAATAATAAGGTCAAATCCCCGCTATACTCCCATGGTGCTAAGACATCACAAGTGTGGGCAAGGTCTTAACCATAAGTGTGCCTTTGTCCATCCAGCAGTATAAATAGGTATTGGTAAAAATACTGCGAAGGTATCCTGCGATGGACTAGCATCCCATCCAGCTGCAGTTGTCCTGGTCGCTTCATGCAACAGAACCCTGGATATGCTCTGGCCTGAAGAGCAAGCAGGCTCGCGTGTAAAAGTCAAACATGCAAGCATAAGCTCTGGCTGCAAATTTAAAAAATGGTGGGCATATTTTGGCTTCATTTCTATAGAACAGGAGGGAATGGGAGCATGCTGTTCATGTGTGAAGTTGTGGGATTTTTCAATTCATTTTTAGCCTTTGTCAACATTCTCTGTTTACCGTTAGAGAAAGCAAGGGAACATATCAGAGCATGTTTCAACACTGTGAACACAGACTCGTGCCTTACTAGTTCGAATGGGAGAAGAGGGCGGGGCTTCCAGTGAATGTGTCATTTATTTTCCAGGCCAGAATCCAGAAGCATTGGCTTATCGTCTGTGTTTATTCTGAAAAATAGCAGTGGACCTCCAAAAAAAATTCAAGGATGGTTGGCAGGTCTGATAATCTTTTAAATATTTATTTTATTGTGTATCTTATCCTTCATCCATATATTCGACTTTAGGCCAACTATCCAAAAGTGTGCTGCTAATATGGGATTCTTTGTCAGAAAATGTACCTGGAGGTCCAAGTCTAGCCTTGTTATGAAGCTTAGCACAATTAAAAAAAAGTCTTGAATGTTTTATTTTTTAAATGTAGTGAATAACCTGAAAACATTGGACTCAGTTACTCTTGTTAATTTCTACAACACTTTCCTTAACAAGCAATGCAAAGAAAGTTTCTACTGTAGATTACAGTAAATTTTAAAGCCCATTAGTTATAATGAATATCAACTGCCTGTTTAATAAAACTATCCCTATCTTACAAAAAGCTAAAACGCCACATATCAAAGTATATATTTCATAATTTACAAGACCTTATAAAAGTATTAATGACCCTGTTTGACACTGAAACCTACAAAGTTTCCTTTTGCCTGGGAGGTTTTTATACATATTTAATATATTCTGTCATCTCTGGTCAATATGATCTCAGCTTGCAGGGCTTTTGCCGAGCAGGCTATTAGTCATATCTGATCAGAGGGAGTGGAATAACACTGGATTGTAAGAAATAGATAAAAAATATTATTTGTTCACGCATTCATACACACACATTCTTACCATAAAATATGGTTGAATTTGAATTTGAAATACTTTAAAGTAGAGCTGGTTAGCACAGAGCTAACTGGCTGGCTGAAGTACTGTTTCATTAAGCAGTCAAATAGTCACATTTGGTAATGGGAAAAAAATCGTTTCATTCTTAAAAATAAAAGATCTTACTATCAAATACTATCATTGTATATTTTGTTGCTTTTCGTCAAATTATTTTAGAAATCAGCGTTAGTGGCGCTGCTAGGGCTGCGAGGTTCAGTAGCTAGCGGAACTTCCTGTTTGGTTAATCCGAGTAAGATGCACCGTTCCATGGAGGTCCGCATTAGGTCATACTGAAAACGGATGGCATATTCATAACAGCAATCTGAAAAAAGGCTTTAGTTTGAAAAATACTGTCTGATTCTTGAAATAAGTTTTGAGAATGAAATACTTTCGTTTCAAATTTAGTTCCTTATCAAAGAATTGGTCTTGAATGAACGGTAAAGAAAAGGCATGGAATGAGTCACGACTATTTCGTTTTTTTTTTGTTTGTTTGTTTGTTTGTTTTAAATTGCCCATGTAACAGAATATGAAATATCCAAGGAATAGATTAGCCTATCAACGCACACAATTGCTAATATCTAGTGACCTATTATATAGTGACCGATTATATGAAGATATTCCCATAGGAGGGCTGTTCATAAATGCTTTTGCCCTCTTCGTTGGTTAAAGCTGTGTACACGGGGTAGTGAGTGGATCATGTGAAGCTCATTAATCCAACCCAGCATATGCCTTGATTGCAGAACACATATGTGACTCAGTCATGATGGTGGTTCAGTCGAGGCGCCCACATCTATTGACCGGTGCTGTCCAATTAGACAGAGGAATGAAGAATAGTGAAGTAAAAGAGGACAGGGGGGTGGCGGTGACGAGTGAGAATGTGGGGGACCAAGTGGGTGAAAGAGTGGGAGGAAGGGGTGAAGGAGAGAGAATAGGGGAAGGGATGAGCAGGAAAGAATTGGGACAGTGTGCTGGGAACAGAGTGAAACGACAGCGATTGAAAGAAGACTCGCGCTTTAATAGGACTTTAATTGCCACTGCGCTTGCACGGGTCGGCGTATATGTGGTTTTGTCGATCTTTTAATATGTGGACATATTTATGGTGATAAGGGGTGTATGTGCATGCAGCAGTGTCCAGTAATAAGGAGTGTGAGATCACCCCAGACAGTATTACATGGGTGTGGTGCGTGTGAGACAGAGAGCAAGAGAGTGAGTGATGTGGTGCTCCTTTGTGCACTCCATTTAACTGTGTTTGCCCATGTGAATGCAAATGTGTATATGTGCATAACTGTATGATGGGGTATGCGCTCTTGCCTGTCATCTTGTCTCGTGGTTATTGAGGCTGAAGAATCTGGCTGCTCCCTTGATGAAAGCAGCTCTTCCTATTAGAGATGGAAAGAGGGAAGGAGGCTGGAGTCAGTAATAAGGCAGAATGAAAGACAGGAAGTTAAGAACCTGCTTTGTTCATATTTCTGTGAGGAGCGTGCTGTATAATGAAGACACTTTAACCGCAGGTCATAATTTGGGCCACACTAGAGGACAATCAGGCTATTTTAATCCCATCCTAATATACAAACGTGCTCTGACTTTACTATAATCCTACATTTTAACCGAACTACTCTTGCATTCTTTGCCACACCATTATTTATGAATGTAGTGGGGTGCAAGACGACAACTCTTACTTTACTTAAGTTTGTTCTGGAAACCTTTTTGGTTTGGAAACCTTGGGGCGTATTCACGCATGTACTTGTACTGCACCCAAGAGCATTTGCTAACTCCCTACCTCCCCCCCCTTCACCACTGGCCTGCACTCATATCATGCTTAACATCCCGATCCTGAGTGCGCTCCCATTATCCAGGTGCAGTGTTGAGTATTGATGAATGGCGGAGACTGCTTTTACATTGTGGCTTGTTTGGAATCATTTCACTGCGATGCATTTTGTCAATGATGCAACACAGGGCTTTGCATGCATAAGCAGTTTTCTTTAGTCTGCTGACCTTGATGGAGGACTTTGCAACTTAACTTGCTGACAATAAATTTTTGTCCTCCAATTAGGTGAAGAGGAAGGGCCGGGCCAGGGAGGCCCAAAATAATCTGAAATTTCTTCATATATGGGGGCATTAAAATTTGCAAAATTGGCTTCAACTGTATAGAGGTTTCCCAGATTTCTACATCGTCATTGTCATGGTTCTAAAGTGCAGTGTGGATGCAGGCGTGTATGCAGGTAATGTTTCCTGTGACTTCAGATTCCACAGGAAGTTGTGGAAGTTTGCCGGATGAGGTTTCCTGTAGCTCTGTGTATGTGTGCCTTTTGTTTCTTTTTAATATTTATTTCTTCACTGCTGTCAGTAGGTCTTTTGTTGCAGACCAGCTGAAACCTGAGCCTACAAATTTTTAAAGGTTCTGAATGGCCTAAATATTATATTTAAGTTCCATTTTATTGGAACAGTGTCTCAAGTCAGGGTGTGTTGTCGTAACCTTGCTTATATCGCAACTACTAGTAGAATTGGATTATAGTTTTCTTCGCTAACCAAAAGTTAGGCAGCTAAGATTATATTTGGTGTCTGACTGCATTTTCATTTTGCACAGGAGCTCTACGGATAACGTAGTGGAAGTCTTACTTGCGCAAAAATGATTTTCTTTTGAGTATCGGCTTAAAACCGCATCCAGTTTGACGCGCCGACTTGCTGATGTGGTTTGAACAGTGCAGCTGATGTGAAATCCCCAGCCAACATTTCCAAACAGTTTTATTGCATCACGCCGCCTATCATTTACGTTTGTATTTGGAATTGTAACTGAAAGCGAGATGATTATATTAAATTATAGCTCTACTAATCATAGAGACCTGCAGCAGCCTGGCGAAGTATTTAGCATGTTCGCCTCACAGCAAGAAGGTCCTGGGTTCGATTCCTGGGCTTGGGAGTTTGTGGTGAGTCTGCATGTTTTCCCCGTGCTTGGGTGGGTTTTATCTATCTGGGTACTACGTTTGCTTTCCACAGTCCAAAGATATGCACATTAGGCTAATTGGGTGCTCCACATTTACCCTAGGTGTAAGTGTGAATGGTTGTTTGTGTTGCCCTGTGATGGTCTGGCGAGCTGTTCTGGGAGCACCCTGCCTTCCCTGAGTGTTGGCTCAGATAGGCACCAGTCTCCCTGTCACCCTAGTAGAATTAAACAGTTTGGCAAGTGTGTAATTAGTGAGACCTCCATTAATTGTTAGCCACATCAACTTTGTTTGTTTCAGCTACATGTTTAGCTGAAATTTCAGTATCTGACAGTTCATATACTTGGACTACCGTATAACCATTGTCGGACCTTTAAACTTGACCGTTAATCCTCAGCTTTTATGTGTGATGGCATGTCAGTCTTCCAGATTTCATAGTGGCTTCTTAGAAATTCAGCTTCCTGGGGTGAAATGAACACCTTTCAACCCTAACTGAAGGAAGTTGTCAGAAGTGACCAATGAATGGCACAGTGTTTTGTGCCCTGCCCTTTTCCCCCAGACACAATGCCACTCAGCTTAAATGTGGCATGAAATTATATCAGAGAGATGACGAACCAAATGTAATTTCTCTCCGAATCCAGCCAGACTGATGGGTGAGAAAGCAGAGAGTGGGACATAAATTTCCTGCCACAAGCCTTGTAAATCCCTGTGGTTTTATGGTTTCGTGAATGCATGACTACGTCTTCTGAAATTGAAAAAGCTTTCAAAGAGCTTATGCAGAACCGCAACTCTGACTCTGAGAAAAGTAGAATCGCTTTCAAAAGTTCGAACTGTCTACCATTCCAGGAACCGTTGAGTAGACCTCTCTAAACAAATGAGCTGTCATTGAGAAGGGATGAACACATGAGCATACTTTGCAAAATAAAATGCATTTTCCACTTCTTGCACTATAGTGCTTTTAGGGATTGTTGCTTTGTATGTAAATTCTCACAAAACTGGATTTCCGTTTCATACGAGAAGAGCTGCTTTAGAAGACCGAAAGCAAAGTTTATGCTAGTTTACAGGGACGTGGCTAAACAGGAACCAGAAGACCTTGAACTTGGAGTTTATATCTAATCAACTTGTGAGGCGACAGGAATGATGGCTGTTACAGCAGTGAAAGTAGCGTTATGACAACATGCAACAGTGCGGTTTTGAGTTTGACTTGGAGTAATTGAGTGATTTTATTATTTTTTTTTTCTTGTCCAAGCCATTGTTTAGCTAGCCAGCTTGTTGTATTTGAAATGGTATGATGGTGCTGTGAAGACTTACCAGAAGACTTGGCGTAACCATCACCAGTTCTGAGTGGCTCTGAGCCACCCATTTAAAAAACAAAAAAACTGAAAATAAAAGTGGGTAAGAAACAGATAGGTGGCGGGGGTTGTGAGGGGTATGTGTGAGTGAATCTTGATGTTTGAAGATGAGTGTGTTTGAAAATGAGCATGGTTTTAGAGTCTTACTCAAGCAAGGGCTAGGGGACGTGGGTCACACAACCCTAATTGCTGGACATTCACTTATTTATATATATATATTTTAAATGATGATAATTTTTTAACAAACATTTCATGATGCAGGGAAGAACCAGAAGGTTGATTTCTACATCAGCATGGACCTTTAAAGCTCCTGCTGGATTTTAACCAGTAGATGGTTGTTTTGGGCTATTTTTCTACTTACAGCATAGATTTATTTATTTTTTTGTTAAAAATAGCTGCCTCTCTGAGGATCTGCTCACTTTTTTGTTTATGCTTTTGAAGATATCAAGATGCAGATGTGCGCAACTATTTTTTGCTGTTTTGACTTGAAATTTCTTGCTACTAAAATTCTACATGCATTGCATTTATGTATGTATGGTGTGTGTGTGTGTGTGTGTGTGTGTGTCTGTGTGTAAGTAACTTGGCATTTCAGATTGCAAAACTCACACTATAGAAATGTCCGTGTTCTTCCACAACATTTTATTTCAAAAATGGAAAATTTTACTGTCGGTAGTATTAATGTTTCGTCACTGTACATTCGTATCATTTTAGTTTACAGCTCCAAATACTCATTTAAGGGCAATTCTACTGTACTGATGGAACATTTGCACAAAAAATAATACAGTAGACCTATAGTTTTGATTATAAACAGAGTTTAATTATAGAGATTAATTGAAATTTCAAACACTTTGAAAATTGTGAGATTGAAATGTAGGTGACAAAGTGATATATATAATATATTATACACTTTTTTTTCTGTCTGATTTTGTGAAATTTCCCTAAAGTGGTAAATATCTTGTAAAGGAGCAGCTTTTTCAAGCACTTACGGTGAAGTCTCCTTCTATAAATTATTGGGGGGGGACTTTATAAAATCATATAAAAAATAAGAGGAACCTCTCCATGTAAACAGCTGTGCATTGTGTTCAATGCCCAACAGCTGTTTCCAACATTTTAGTCGTGTAAGAAATATTCCCATGTTAGATTAAGCATTTTAATGGAAGCCCTTGATTTATCTTCCAGCCACATGTAACGTCAGAGCTGTTGGTATTAATTAAAGAAACTCCCAGTGACTTCCGCAGCACTAGGATATAACAATCTACTAAGTATCTGCTTAATTAGACTGTCATGTTTAATTAGTTTATGCTAGTATAGTTTTTGAGAGGTTAAGAAATAATCCAGACTCTTACATTAATTTATTGTGTTTTTAATTAGTATTAGTTTGTGTGTATGGAAATTGCATGTTGCATTATGGGATACTTAATGAGTAATTTGTTTTAATTTTATTTCTGTAGTGCTTTTAATGAGGAAGACTGTCCCAAAGCAGCTTTACAGAAAATCCAGATTTAGATTTAAGTCTATAATGAGCATGCCAGAGGCGAGAGTGGCAGAACTGTCTGAGACGGCATGAAGACACAGCTTGAATAGATCCAGACTCAAAAGGGAACCCATGCTCCTTTTGGGGACACCAGGCAGTGGCATTATGAGTCACCGCTCTTCCTTATACATGTTCTAAAGACAAGCAGTGGTAGTAAAGTGCTGTGAAAGGATCCTTGGTATAAGCAATAATTAATTTATTTCATTATCTCCTGGGCTCGGGCGTCGCTGTGTGGAGTTTGCATGTTCTTTTCGTGCTTGCTTGGGTTTCCTCTGGGTATTCCGTTTTCCTCTCGACGGTCCAAAGACATGCACGTTAGGCTAATTAGCTGTTCCAAATTGCCTGGTGTAAGTGTGAATGGTTGTGTATGTGTGTTGGCTTTGTGATGGTTTGGTGAGCTGTTCAGGGTGTTCCCTGCCTTTGCTGAGCCTAGGGTCGAATTAAGCGGTTTGGCAAATGAGTAAGGGAATGAATTTCATTGGTTTTAAATCTGTGAACATATCCATCAGTGATCAGTGAGACCAGGAATAGCCAATCAGCAGTGTTTATTTCCTTTTTGGTACCAAACATTTGTCACACTTTACCAATGTTAAAAAGGACGACGGTATCCAGTTTCATATTTCTGAACAGAACCATGTTGTCCGTAACTGCTGTGGTTGAACTCAGGCTGCCAGACGTATGCGTTATATGTTTGGTTGAATTCATGTCACAGTTTTTGTACTCACGTTCATGTGCGGTGTATATTCGTCTTAAGATCATTTAGCTGACATGTGTGTTTTGTGTGTTTCCTGCAGGTGGGTGATAAGGTGCTGGTTCTGAACCGCAGTGGCCTGTGGCAGGAAGTTGCTGTGGTCCCCACCTCACACACCTTCCCCATGCCCGAAGGGATGAGCTTCGAGGACGCAGCTGCTCTGCCAGTCAACTATATCACCGCCTACATGATGCTGTTTGATTTCGGCCACCTGCGCCCCAACCAGAGTGTGCTTATCCACATGGCTGCAGGTCAGTGTGTGTCTGTGAGAGAAAGAGAGAGCGAGCCTCTTGCGCTCTCTGCGTTGGCTGTGTGAGATACAGGGTGGGGTATATTGTCTAGAGATGAGTTTCTGCAGCTGTTGTGGTGACCTGATAGCTTTGTTGCTGCATATCTCCAGCATGCTTTCATTATATCCGGTGTCCTATATACACATTTTTGTGAGTGTGCACAAATGCTTGTTATAATTTAGTAGACTTTTGGGGGGATGAGAATGTACAGTATGGTGGGTGTCCCGCCCCGCCTCTATCCTTTTTTTCCCCCCCTTTCCTTTTAATTAACTCATGCATACATCATTCATGTGTGAGGGGAGAGAGCATGTGTATGCGCCTATCTTTGGGCAGATCAGCACATCTCAGCCAATGAATGTTAAGCTGTCTATGCAAGTGTCTTCTGGGACCTCATGCACAAAGAGCAGGTGTGTGTGCAGTTGTCTATTATTATCTCTGTATACTAAAGCATATAGCACTATAGTGGCATCATTTGGTTTGTTTACATAAGAATATTTAATACATTATATTTAAAGTTTCTGTAGTAATAAAATTCTAAGGAGATTTTTTTACACACATTAACAGTGCACTGATGGGTCCTTGTGCTTTTTGTGTCATTAATAATGCATGTGTTTCTTATTTATTCTTGAGCAATAAGGCTGGCTTTTTTTTTACTTGCTTGTTTGCAAGGGAGGAATTATTTATAGCTTTATTATTTTTTTAAATGGAGACCAATTCAACACCTAAAAATGGTGACTGTTTTATAAGCTATAATTCTCACTCTCTCTCTCTCTCTCTCTCTCTCTCTCTCACTCTCTCTCACTTGTTTGCCCATCTGCTTAATACTACCGTTATGGTCGTGGGAAGGTTGGAGCCTATCTCAGCCGACATTGGGTGAAAGTGTGGTACACTCTGAACAGCTCTTTAGACCATGGCAGGGCAACACATGCACACGATTATTCACACTCACACCTAGGGCTTACACCTTACAGCTGAAAGGTCCTGGGTTTGAGTCCCGGCCTTGGCGAGGGCGTTTCTGTGTATCGTTTGCGTGTTCTCTCTGTGTTTGAGTGGGTTTCCTCTGGGTACTGCGGTTTCCTCATACAGTTCATAGAAATGAAAATTAGGCTGATTGGCTGTTCCAAATTACCCGTACGTGTGAGTGTGTTCACCCTGCGATGGATTGGCAAGCTGTTGAGGGTGTCGGCTGAGATAGGCTCCAACCTCCCTGTGACCCTAGTGGGATTTGGTGAATTAATGAGTTGTTCTAACCATTATGATCATATCTGTATCTGTTAAAAAAAAAAATTGACTAATGCAACATCAATGTTTTTATTCATCACTAAAGATCACTATTGAAATGCATACCTTCTGCTATGTAATTAAAAACCAGTGTATCCAGAAGAGATTACGCTCAATTGATTATCATTTATAACTGTCTAATAAGTCACACACTGGTTAGCACGTGACCCGCCTCAGCTGTTGTTGAGAATTTCGAGTGTTTTCTTTCTTCTTTTTAATGCACCATTATTATTATTATTATTTATTATTATTATTTTTTTTTAAATCAATATTACTAAAGAAACCCAGCTGCTCTTCCGCACTGTTGTTTATTAAAATCGACATGCCATTTTTTATTTTTTTTTTACATTGTGATATTCGTGAGTGAGGAGAGTGAAGGAATAATTCAATTTCTTCTCCTCTTGCGTTAGGTTTATTACAGTAATAGCTTTCTGGCTCTTTGCCACTTGTATTATACAGTTTGTTTTTCTTATAAACAGTACTTTTTTTATCGTTCTAAAAAAGATTATAATCACAATTGTATGACCTTGGATGTGTGTATATGTTTATATGAATTGATTTGTTGTGATATATATATATTTTTTTGTTCAGCTCCACGGTTTTGTGTTTTACTACCAGATTAAGACGTCCTTTTAATTTTCTGTTGTGGGGCACCCCCATATTTTTTTTTTTTTATTAAAGATTAATGAATTATTGAAAATTAAAATAATACGTTCTTAGAATCACATATTTTTACAGAAAAGAAACTTGGCACAGAGAGCTAACTGCATTTTCAATTATGTCAGACCAATTACAAAATCCTGTCTCCCAGTCACTGGTATCAGGTGGCACTGATGAAATGCCGGAGACCTGTCTAATTCTTGAGGGGAAAAAAAACCCAAAACGGTAAAACTCAAATGCTTCAATCTTCAATTTCAAACATTCTTGCCTTTCATTGAGTAAGGTTTTTTTTGTTGTCGTCCAATCCCGACCCCCCCCCCCCAACCCCCTGTAGTGGTAAACCTGCTTCGAATATTTGAGGGTCATTAATCTAGTAGTAGATATATAGGGTATAGTACGATATTACTATAGTACAGACAGGATAAATGTATTTGTTTTTTCTTTTGTTCTTATTTTCCTTCCACTTCGCAATTATGTGCCACTTTGTGTTGGTCTGTGATAAAATACATTTACTTTTGTGGTTGTAACATAACAGCGTGTGTGTATAGATATTTGTGTGGGGGTGTGTATGTACCAAGAATAATCACATTTGGACGGTTGACTCCAGAGAGGGAGCTGCAGTATTTTAAGCTATGAGGTTTTTTTTTTTTTTTTTTTTTTCCCCTCAATCCATTTCTTGTAGTGTGTGATAGCTAGTTTAGTTAGGATGGTTAGGATATATATTTTTTTTCCACCGACTGTATTGTAGTGAAGAAACTAACCTTCAGAGATATACTTTAAACACTACCGAATTAGTGCTAATGATAACGAACGAAGCTGTGTGTCTTAAACTGTGTCTGACTCTCCATGAAACCTGAACGCTGTTCTGTTCCGTATGATCCTAACCGCTTTCACAGTGCGCGAGAATCGCTTCTGTAGCTGATTATTAAACCATGCTAATGGGGTAGTGAAGGCTGAAGCGCTTACAGGAAAGACCTGATTCATGAGTGGAGGAGATTGAGATTATGCATGCAGTGAATGACCCGAAGGGGAGAGAAAGGCAGATTGTGGAAAGAGGGAAAGCACTGAGAGGGAAAGAGAGAGAAATGTAAAATCCGGGTGGTGGGTGGGGGTCGGTTTAGGCTTTAACTCTGCCTCTTCTCAATAGGATATTGTTCGACACATCCTTCCCACTCTCGCTCTCTTCGGGTTTACACATCTGCATCCTCTGCCTGAATTCATTACGTGGGATTAGATATGTGTGCGCGCGCACACACACACACACACACA
>JBCNYG010000003.1:12734850-12746282 GCA_039654305.1 Porochilus rendahli | reverse complement strand
ATCTATGGAGCGCACGGGTAACTGTCTAACCCACTCCCCTTCGCGTAGCTGTGTGTGTGTGTGTGTGTGTGTGTGTGTGTGTGTGTGTGTGTGTGTGTGTGTGTGTGTGTGACAGAGTGTAGAGAGCAGAAATAGGTTGAGAGGGCAGATTCAGAGTCGTTAAAATAAATTATTGTATAAAACTTGCTAGAGGGAAGGATGGCTCAAGAAGAGACAACGAGTGGCAACTTGCTGACACACATGGGAACAGATCTGTTAAGAACTTTAAGGATGGTGAGAAAGTCAGGGTTACAGAGTGCAAGGCTGCAAACAGGCGAACGCACCAAAGAAAAGAGGCATGTAATGCGTCACTAAAAAGTTGTCGCAGTGGATTCATGGAACAGTGGCTCGTCAGTGGGACAGAAACCCAACACACACAAGCTCTTATTCACCATACTTCGAGAACATGCTTAGAATTCAGACCCCAAAATTCTTTCAGTTATACGCTCGCCCACGGAGAGCACACACACACACACATACACATAGAGGCCCCATTCATCCTAATAATCCACTTTCCAAATTAAGCGTAAAAGCAACACAATTATGAAAGCTGTAGATTCTGGTTTTTCTGTGCTTCCCTGAAAGCTGTCTTCAGGCTTCTTCAGATTCAAATATAACCAGTCATTATACCAGTCTGGTTAATTATCATTAACTAGCTTAGTAACAATGCTAGTTGTTGCTTGTAGAGAGGTAACATTGAGTAATTGTGGTGACACCACCTATCCATCTGTGTGTTATTTTTTTACAAATATAAAATCCCGAGTCGATTTTCCGTAGAACAGTGCTCGATACGTTGATAAGTAGAGCTAAATATATTTTTTTATGGGGGAAAATAATAGTACTACAATTTCATCTCGACAAGCCTGTTTTGTGGTTGCCCACTCATCAGGGGATTTATCCCTGTCCATCTACAATAGGATGTTTGCTTTCATCACTTTAGATTCGGTGTACCATACGCCACTTTATATTTCCTGGGAGGTACAACTGATGATTGTCAAGCCTCCTGATGTCCTGCTTTCCACAGGTGCGGCCAACATGCTCTCTGGCCAGAAGAAGAACCTGTTTGCTGTGGCTAAAACCTGGTACCAGCAGTTCTCCGTTCAAGCCCTGAGTCTGTGCCAGAACAACCGTGCCGTCTGCGGCTTCCACCTGGGCTACCTGGACTCTGAGTTAGTCACTGACGTCATGAAAGCCTTGTTAGAGCTATACCAGCAGGGAAAGATCAAACCCCGCATTGACTCCACCTACCATCTTGAGCAGGTGCGTACGCTGTGTGTCCGATATAATAAACCACAGGGTCTATGTTGTTGGTAGTTTTCGTTAGTGCTGATTACTTTTCTGGAACGGCACAAGATGCAGCATCTAATAATTATAATACATAGAATTCTAGTATAATCTGTTATTGTCTGTTGCTTAAGGTTCAGGACCGAGCTAGCCCTCAGTCAGTTTACGGAGTCCTTTTCTGTCTCTCACCGACATTTTGTTGGCATTAGCAATTGTCTATGTAGTGGGGTGTTGAAGGTGAATTCACAAACACTCTCAACAAGGTCCTACCTACTCCCAACACCCTCAGTCTCCTTAGCATACGGAGAAGCCTATGGTCTTTTTTTTTTTGTGCAGGCCGTCCATGTTGTCCATTCAGTCTGGGTTATTATTGAGGTGAACTTTCAGAGGATATTGTATAATTTTTTTTAGTTGCTGGAACATAGACAATAAAAGGAATTAGTATATTTTATATGTATTGGACAACATTAAATATAAGTACGAATAACAGCTATTCACAGAGGCAAGGTGGATATCGCTGAAAAGTTCCTGATATGTTTTGCCAGTGTTATATACTACATGTGAATGTATTTTTTATAGCATTGTTTTTCTATACTTACCACAGTGGTAATGCCCTCTCCACTACGCCAAAAAAACAAAAAACCACTATGGTTGTATTGCATGGCTTTCTTCTTATAATTTGGACGGTATTTTGTTTCTTCTTTATTTTGATTTTCTAAGATTCACAAGCCATGACTGTGGCCAACCATGCCACAGTTTTGTTCACCGTTTTGAACCAAGCATAAAACCAAGTTTGCAGCATGAATAATGTTATTCATTCAAAATGTTTTCTGGTTTCTAATTGGTGGAAAGCCATTGCCTAATTCTTAAGTCTCTTAATCCACATTGGATAACTTATATGGTTATTGCCTTATTGGCATGCACCAATGTTTACCTCATAGATATTCTATCAGATAAATAAGCTACGCCCTACAGGAGAAGGCCCTGCTTGTCCACCATCTTAGTAAGTCAATAAAATTTACAGCGAAGGACTGTGGCCCTAAGCTGTCAAAGCTTCATTTTGTTTTCTATTTATGCAGTTCTAAATCATGCCTAAGAGTGAGTAGCAAAGAACAGTAGGGCGACACCCAAGAGCACTGTCAGTACAGTGTATCCTGTCTACCTTATTTGTCAATTTTCTTTCCCTCCTCCAAGAGAAAGTTAGCAAGAAAATGTACTTCTTAAAATTCCACCACAGCCTTACCATCAAGTACTTTAATTCCATATTTTGTTCCATATATTCATGGAATTTGTCTAGAATGAATTAGAAATGCTATTAGCAAGAAATAGCTTGCTATAGCTAGCATCCCTTGAGTCACGCCAACAATGATACGATTTCCTCCAAATTTGGATATCGGAGGCTTTCACAAGACCGTTTTGATCTGCATAACTCCATGTCCTGATTTGCTTCGCTCCAAAATTTCTTATTGTTCCAAAATAGCGAACCAATCAGATGGCGCCATTCAGATATATTGCATATAAAATGGATATGGGGTAGTATTAGAAGATAATCAATGTTAAGGTGGTAACAGTGAGACCACTGTGTGAAAAAGATGCTGGGGTAATGTCAGGTAAGGAAGGTACGTTCTTTTGTTCCTCTTTCAACATAGTCTCTGTCACTTTTCCTTTGAAGATAAACTGAAGCTCTCTCATCTTTCCCCTCATACTCCATCTATCACGCTCTAATCCTCAGCTTATTCAGGCTACACTTCTTTCTCCTGTTGCTATGGAGACCTTGCTCTGTGTTTAGTGAGGAGATGGTCAGATAGATGCAAGTTTGGTTGCAGGAAAGCTGAGTGATCCGCAGAGATTTCAAGGATGGAGTCGTCTCATACCTCACCAATATCTGCGAACTGCTCCAAATTATTGAATGAAACTAATAGGACGTGTATGGGGTTACCACACTTAAGTGTGAGGAATGTAGGGTGTATGTAGGCCAAATGACGTATTTTCAGAGTTACTTGGTGAGAAGAATACATCCTTTCATTCGTTTGATGAACCGCTTTATCCTAGGGAGGTGGGAGCGTATCTCGGCCAACACTGGCTGAAGGCCTGCCAGCTCATGACAGGGCCAACACACACAACCATTCACACCTATGGGTAATTTCGAACAGCCAGTTAGCCTAATGTGCATATCTCTTGGACTGTGGGAGGAAACCAGAGTACCTGGTGGAAACCCACACAAGCTCGGGGAGAATGGGCAAACTCCACACTGAAGGCCAAGCTTGAAAATCGAACCCAGGACCTTCATGCTGTGAGGCGCACATGCTAACCACCATACAACTGTGCTGCCTTGTGTAGAATCAGGTTTGAATTTTTTTTTTGTCCCTCAAGCACAGATTGCAGTGCATCAACTCTTCTTTAAAGGGTGTCAGTGGTGGTTCAGGGGTTGAGGCTTTGGGTTTCAAATCAGGAGAGGGGGGTTCAATGCCCAGTACCACCAAGCTGCCACTGTAGGACCTTTGAGCAAGGACTTTGGGCAAGGCCTTTAACCTTTAGCTGCTTAGATGTTTAAATGAGATCCTAATCTAAGCCAGTCTGGTTTTGGGAGTGTGTGCTATTGCAAAAAAAAAATTAATATAAAGCAAATTAAATTTTAGAGAGTGGCCGCATTCATTAATGGAAAGTTTTATCATATGCCCATCCCTGATCAGTACATTTGTGCACAGGGTAGGACTTCAGCATAGTTTCTCCTACGTGCAAATTATCTTAATCATCCTCTTACTCTTGATGAATGTCACTTCCTGACTACATGTTGTTTATGAGTTGGTGGACGGTTTCTCAGCCTTGCTAACCTTGTACACTCATCACACAGCAATATAGAGGAGCGCTCAGAGGGTAAGTTTACCATGGCAACTAATGGGCTTTAGTCAATATTTGTATGTAATGAATAATTATTATTATTATTTAAATGAGCAGTATTTTATTTTTCCTTTCTGTATGTTTATACATAATTTTCTATCCCTGGTGTAGACTATGTTTATTAGAAAAATATTCTGCTAAATGCTTATAAGTCCCCCCCTCCCACCCATGTGTAGTAGTTAGTCATCAGGGTCAGGCTTTTTCAGTTGCTAGGAGATGCCTCTCTGTTGCCATGGTGTCAGTTGCTGGGTGGCATGGTGTGGGAGAGGTGAATGGCTGGAAAAGTGAAGAACAGAGGAAAGAGCTTTAGACAGGATTGGAGAGGAAGGGTGGATTAATGGATCATTGTGTTGACTGGTTGTCTGTGCATTCATTCAGCTTTCTCTTGCAACTCACCTTAAATCTGAATAGTCCACACAGTCCAATCCTTCTGTCATGTATAATTACCTTTGATGCTATAATGGTAGGAAATGTATGCAGTTGAATATTAAATCAGCCTGATGGCTTGCTCGATGTTCATCCTCTGACAGATGGATCTACAAGCTGCTCTTTCTTTCTCCACCCCTCTTTCTCTCTCTATCTCTCTCTCTCTCTGAGCAGGTTGGCGACGCCATGCGTAGGATGCAGGAGCGGGGCAACATCGGCAAAATCATCCTCACCACCGAGCCCATGAAGGAGGAGCCCAAGAAGGAGGAGGCCAAGAAAGATGAGAAGGAGAAGAAGGAAGAGAAGAAGAAGGAAGAGAAGAAGAAGGAAGACAAGAAGAAGGATGAGGCCAAGAAGGAGGACAAGAAGAAGGAGGAGGCCAAGAAAGAGGAGGCTAAGAAGGAGGAGAAGAAAGTGGAAGAGAAGAAAGCAGAAGAGAAGAAAGAAGAGGCCAAAAAAGAGGAGAATTGAGAGTGGGGCAGAAGTTAAACAGGAAATTGGTGGCTGTGAATTGTGTTTGTCTTGGGAGTAGGGGATCGTTTGAGTCTTTGTTGAGAGTGTGTGTGTGTGTGTGTGTGTGCATATGTGTGTATGTATGTGTTGGGAAATACAGCGTAGTCCAGCTCTAGGCTCAAACCCAGGCAATTACTCTGGCCTTAAATCATCTTGCACTGAAATCTGTAATGTTTATCCAGCCTTATATAAGTTGAGAATTTAAAAGCTGCTCGCTAACACACACACGCACGCACGCACGCACGCACCCACACCCACACACCATGTAACAGGGATACACCACTCTATCATGCCACTATATTTCTTTGTGTTCCTTTTCTTGTGTCCATGTGCTCTTACTAATCCTTGACTGCATGCCTTTTGAGGTATGCTGGATCAGTATTACACTGCCAAATCCATACCGCAGTCACATTTCCACTCCTCATCCTCTCACCTCCATCACCGCTCCAACACGCTACTAACATCCCAAGCGTCCGTTCCTGTGCCGTTTCAAATGTGGCTTAACTGTGCCCTCAGTGCTTTCCGCGTAATAGCTGTGTACTCACAAAGGATTATGGGTAAATGCCAGGGTTGAGCAAGAGTCCTGCAGCCATGACTACAGTGTTTCATAGGTGTCCCGTATTCTTATCCCAAACCCCTACCCGTCTCCCCGGTTGCATCTGTTCTCCCCTTAGTGATCCTGTTCTTCTTATTAGACCAGACCCTTTGACGGATAAGTCAATCACTGAGCTCTGCCCACATCATTCATCAAGGCAATAAGGAGGTCGCAGTGTGGTTTCTGATTGTTCAGACTTTCGCATACACCTATAAAATCTTCTAAAAACAATCGAATTATTAGTGTGACTATGATTTTTTTTTCTTTTTTTCCCCAGAAGTAATGACAATTCCAGGTTTTAAGAAGAATGCAGGAAGTTCTGGGCCAGAAAAAGGGAAGAGGCTATGCTACGAAAAATATTTTACCGCACACTTAAAAAGCAAAAGAAATATAAAAGCATGATGATGTTTCTAGTCTTACAAAGACACTATGGTCTTCCCAGTAGTGCCGTTCATGCATATCGTTATGATATTCATCACGCTGTGCACAAATCAAATCTTTAATCTGCCATTCAACATGCTGCCTGCCAGGATCATAATGAACTCTGCTAGAGAGCAGCACTAGTGAAAACTCTCAAGCCACACACACACAGGCATGCGGGCACACACATTCTCAAGTTATTGTATTAAAGCTAGGATGCAGAAACACTCTGAGGTTGATAAACCCTGATTTTATTCCTGAGCTTCCTCCAGGATTCCACATTATCTCCAGCATTCCATTCCGATCCTTATGACCGCTGGCCTGTTTCCCGACTAATCATTGTTTTTCTGATTCTCTCCACCACCTCCCCTCCACTCCAATCCACCCCCCCTCCTCACTTTCTCTGTCTTTCCCTCATTCTCGCTCGCTTGCTTGCGTTTCACCATCAGTAGTTGGCATAGCAACAGGCATTCTGCCAGAAAGTGATGACACGGTTGCCCTACCCACTCACCAATTCCAATCACTCCCACATTTTTTTCCCAGCTTTTATTCAATTAAATATTGTTCAAAATCTCTTCATGCTGATTTAACATCCATTCATGCTACATGTGTCAGTCTAGTCTCAAGGGCATAACCTGGCACCCTTCCACCTCCAAAACCTGTCAATCAAACCAACTGACTCCTCCCTACGGCTCCATTTATGCATCTGTAGTGCTCTTGTGCCCCTCGTGGCGATACAGATGCACTGCAGTGACTATTTCCGTCCCTTCGTCAGCGGGTCTGGCTTGTGTCTGATGTGTGTGCAGTGTGGTGTGTGTTGTGTACAGATGTGGTCGAGAGGTTGTATGGATGTATGTCTTTGTCCTCAGGTCAGTTGTTAGATTTAGATTGTGTTATTTGTGTTTGTTTTTCTCCTGTCTCTACCTCCCTAATGCTATGAGCGTGCTCGTATGAGCTTCGCTCCCTTATCCCTCTTTTTTGCAGTTTTCTCTAACATAACTTGTAAGCCTCCCCCACCACTCCATTTTTCTCTGGTTAACGGCTTGTGATTAGTTTGGTATTATTTGCACTCTGCTTGTGGCTCCTAATGCACTTAAAGGGATGGCAGTCCCACTCTGGGTCTCACCATTCCTCAGGAGTCCCCTCCAGTTAGCAAAAATACATGCCTGTACTTTCATATACATATAAATATACACGTACTTTGCTTGTTTTATGCACACACCAAGTACATGTATATGCAAGGTACACAAACAGTTAGAAGAAACCGAACATCTCTACTGGGTAGTTTAAGCTTGTCCATACATGGAAGGGCGTGGCACTGCCATCCTTGCCTGAAGAGTGACAGTGTTCTGACAGGAGACCGGTAACTGAATTCTGATGAGAGTTCAGTTTCGGGATCGTTCTAGCTCATATATATATATATATATATTATTCTTCCCCCCCTTTGTGTATCTCTGGTTCTCTCTCTGTGAAGAGCTTCTGTTCTGAAGCACCACGTGACCCCAGCTAACTCTCCAGCAAAGGGTGTCCATCCTCATTCTCTGACCTTTTGTTGTTTTGCATAATTTTTTTATTTTTTTTTTGGTTGTTATTGTTGCTGTGTAGTCCTACTATTCAGTTGAAAAGGCTTCGCTGCACTTCTGTTTAAATGTGAGGAATGACGTTCTGTTGATCCTGATTGTGTGCCAAACTGTGCTTGAGGCTCTCGCCTTCACTCCAGCTCTCCTTACTTCACTGAACGACGAAAAAAAATGGAACAATAAGAATCTTTGCCGGTCCCTTTTTAAACGGACCGGCAATTGGAGAAAAAAAAAATCTCAAACTAATGTCGAACCTGTCGTGTGTGGTTGATCTTGTCGCTGAAATTTACTGGTGCTTAGGAACTCCTGGCTTTTTTGCTAATCCATGCAAACGCTTTTTAGGTCTCACTGTGCTGATCAATAGCGAACACTGGAATACACTGGAAAAAAAACTGACGCTGCCCCTCCTGGCACTGCTCAGAAGTGCTGATCTGTCAATCAGTTAATGCGAAATCTCTTAGTGTTTACAACTCAAAAGAAAGCTCGGACAGTGCGGAACTGGAGATCTGATTTAATGAGATAATATCCAGCAGAAACCTGGACAACCAAACCAAACAAATATAAATTTTTCAGGTTTTTTTTTTCTTTTTTTTCTTTCCTTTTTTTCTTTCATCAAGCATTTAACAGCTGCACTGTTTGGACTGGATTCTAGTTGTAGAACCCAGGTTCCACCCTGGATCTTCCATCTCATTCTCTACACAGGGTTTGTTCTGGTAAAAGTACCTCTGGCTGGGTGACATCCGAGCTATAGATTTCACCATTTCCTCCATCGTGGGTTTACCAGTTGACGTCCAGTCTCCATCCCAGTAGTATTAACATCTGCTTTATGACTGCATGCGTTCACTGGCAGGAGGTTTGTACATTAGTACGCAGTTTAAATTTTAGTCTTTTTTTTTTTCTTTTTTCCCCCCCCCCCAGTCCATAGGCCCCGGGAGAGCTTAGCTGCAGGTGTGTGTGTCTCTGGTGGATCTGGAAATGTAGCTGAAGCTATGGATGATGGCCAGAAAGACTGAGGTTTCTGTCAGAGCTGTACGGCGCTGCTTCCTCCGTCCGACAGCCGCTGTAACTTTCCCATAGCAGAAAACTCCCTTCAGGACTGCTTTTGGCTTTTCAGAGCAGTGTTGTGTGACTCAAGCTGCTTGAGCTTCTACATTTTAGCTTTTAAACTACAAACTAGCAGATCGAGAAGTGAATAATTAGCATTTTTAGATACGAGTAGATGTACTGGTTGACAGGGTACTTAGCAAATGATAAATTTACGATTTGGTCTTATAAAACGCCGTGCTTTTTTGTTCTCCACCTTAGTCGTGGTGCCTGTTATTACAGTAATATTTGTAAGAACCGAGATTTCTATATAGATTCGTTAGACATTTGTATATCAGGGCCCCAAAGATAACCGTAACATGACTCGACACTGCAGTTGCTAAATAGCTTCAAAGAACCCTCGCTTGCCTCTCGAGCTGTTTCTATTAATCATCCTTTCTTCCACACACGTCAGAGATGCGACAGGCTGTTCTCTTTGTAATTTTTTTTTGCTATTTTTTTTTCCCTCTGGTTCCCTCCATCAGTGTTCTTTCCTATGTATTTGAGACCCTGTGAAGGGCCGCTGCTTCTGTGCTTGACTCTGGGTTGGATCACGTGTGACTCACACAAAAGTGGTCAAGAGGACCGTAGAGCTCGTTTAACGCTTCTGTGTGTGATGTTACCATTATGCCTTACATGTTTTCCAGGACTAATAAAAGAGCATAACAAAAAAAAGAGCCTGTGTGGTTATTACTTATCTATAAATATTTTATTAATGTGGTTTAATGCAAGGCTTTGGTTTCTGAGTGGAATATGTGCTGTATCCTTTACAAGTATCATTTAGTTTTTTAGGAATTTGAGTTCCTCACTTATTTGCCAAACCTCTAAATCCTATTAGGGTCTCAGGGAGGCTGGAGCCTATCTCAGCTACACTGGGCAAAGGTGGGGTACACCCTGAATAGCTCGCCAGACCATTGCAGGGCAACAAACACACAACCATTCACACTCACATAGGGGAAAATTGGAACAGCTAACTAGCCTAATGTGCATGTCTTTGGACTGTGAGAGGAAACAGGAAACCTGCACAAGCCCGGGGAGAACATGCAAACTCCATACACGCTTCAGACTCAAACCCAGAACCTTCTTGCTCAAAGGCAGAAGTGCTAACCACTATGTTACTGTGCTGCCGTTGTGCCATTCCCGTAATCCGACTGCAGATAAGGATATTAAAAGCACTTCCTTGTTTTATTCAAATTGCATGTAATGTTAAGAACCACTAGGTGAAGTCAATAAATTGAATGCACATTATTAATCTGACTTATTAATGATGACTGTAAAAGCTTGAAACAGTCAATATACATCTGACACACAGTCCAAACTTTCAAATGTAAGATCAGAAAAAACAGCTAAACTTGAAGTGTAAAATAAGCAATTATTGAATGAAATGAGGTATGATATGGAGAATTATTCTGATTGGGGAGGATAATGCCCTCAGAGATTTGAACAATTCTCCATATCACACAAAAGTTTATAATTTTACTCTTGTTATTTAGTCAAATTTCGTATTTTAACTGTGATGGATACGTTGACTCATTAAAGAATACCAAGAATTTGATGGCTTTCCACCAGTCAGTCTCATCAGTCACTCACTTTCCAAACTGATTCATTCAAATAGGGGTGCGGGGAAGCTGTGTCTATCTCAGCTGGGCGCAGTGTTAGGGTACGTCCCGAAAAGCTTGCAAGACCAGTGCAGGGCCAACACCTACAATTATTCACACTCCCGTAGATTGTGGGAGGAAACCGGAGTATAAGGAGGAAACCCACGCAGGCCTTGGGAGAACATGCAGACCCCACATAGAAAAGCCCAAGCAAACCAGGACCATCTTGCTGTGATGTGAATGTGCCAACCTCTACACCACCGTGTCGGCAGTCACCAGTCAGAATCGAGAAATTATCTTGAATGAGATTACCAGTTGAAGGATTACAAAAGTGAAATTAAAATACAATTAATTTTTCTTCATTATTAATATAGATGTACTTCATGATAGTTTGTTACTTTATAAAATATCCAGGGTTTTTTCTTTAGTGCATATAGTATAAATCTATATACAGGTTGTCTATAAACCACTATTTCATTCTCCTTCATTTATTAATACTTTTTTATACACAAAGTATAAATCTATAATGTATGTATAAGTATAATATACACATTATATATATATATATATATATACAGTATTGTGCAGTAAAGATTAAACACCACTACTTTTGTCTAAAAGGGCCCCTTATAAAAAAGAATTTAAAACATTACTTTTCTATAATTTTTGGGTGAGAATTTATTGAACAATTCTATTGCTGGTAATGAAAACCAAAAAAAAAAAAAACATTCTGACAAGTATATTGAAGTAAAAGTATGGCAAATAAACAAAAATACTGAAAATACCAAATTTTCAGAAAAATTGAAAGGTGTTGCAAATTTAATTTTTTTTTTTTTTACTTTTGCATAGCATGAAGGAACTTCACACCAAATGGAATGGTTTAGCGAGTTAAGAAATAAAAAAAATACTGTACACACATACACATATCTATCTATCTATCTATCTATCTATCTATCTATCTATCTATCTATCTATCTATCTATCTATCTATCT
>JBCNYG010000003.1:12652902-12678698 GCA_039654305.1 Porochilus rendahli | reverse complement strand
ACTCCAGGAAAATAGATTTTGTATATATATATATATATATATATATATATATATATATATATATATATATATATATACATTTTTTCATTAATTTATTTATTAAATTTTTTTTGGCCAGGCAATGTAGCTGCAATAACATAAGTGTGAACAGGACGTTGTTTTGTGGATTAAAAAATGTTATGGTGAACTTGATACTTGACGATGTAAGAGAAATAAAACATTTCAGCACCGACATCATTGTGAATTAATTTCCTTTAACTGCGCTCCCAGTCATGGTTTATTCTTGATGGTGCATGACGCATAGCTTCCAATACACTACTTATAATATACATGCAAAATAATACAGATTGAGCAAATACTCAGCAATTAGTGACAGCGCTAATACACTACACAATGTTTTTGTGTGATTTCTTTGTGTTGGCCTTAAATCTTTATGCTAAGCAGATTCCAAGCGACATAAACAGATTATAGTGCAACAGATCAGTTCAGCTTACACTGAAGGGAAATTGGATGTAACTGCAAAAACATTAAGTTACACATGAAATTCAAAGACATACTGAATCTTAGCAAGGGGATCAGGGATCAGTTAGAGGAGTAAAATGGGAAGAAGAGAAGTAAAGACTGGGGGGAATTAGAGGTGAGACAAGGACCATTCTCAATTCAGAAACTAGGCCGTCACTTCCACTTGCGCTTTAAGAAATTTCACGAAGCGTGACACAGTGGCCTTTGGAAGTAGATTAGGATTAATCAAAGCTCCTCATGACCGAGTTACACATATTCATGCTTATTATATTGAACATAAAAAAGCTTTGAATGCAGGTGGATAATAACAACAAGAGGAAGTGAAAAGATTTCCGAATTGTAAATGGGACTTTTTTAGCCCGAAGGCCATTAAGTCAGGGAGGAAGGGGAAAACTCACGCGGACGGCCCCAGGAGGAAAACTCTGACTGCCCTCCTCTGCTCGTCCGTGTGCTGGGGACAGCGATGGGACCTGCCAGGACACAACGTGGCATTATGCACTGCATTACACAAACTACCCGGGGACACAGACTTTGCCAGCAATCAGCAGGACGCGCCATGGGGAACCTCAGGTTAGATACTAGCAGTTAGGATCAGCCTTAGGTGTTGGCAAATGTCTAAAAAGTCCCACTATATAAATAAAAGGCAGTGCTTTAACAACCTCAACCTGTCCAATTAAAAAAAACAAACAAAAAAAAAAAACGTTCCTCCAATTGTGGAATGGAATCAGATCAGTTTGGTGAAATTTGGAAATGTAAAAAAATTATGTGCCAAATAAGTGATAAACATTCGTATATATTTTTAAAAATGGCTTAACATTCATGTTGAGTTGCCACTTGTGTTCTACAATATCAGTCCCAACATGGACACAATCATTTCCATTTACAAATGAAAAAGATTATGCCAGCATGACACATGCAAAAATCACATACAACCCAGGATCTTAGTAAACACATGTATACACACACACACGCACACGTACACACAGACTCTAGAATACTTTACTGACCTCATATGTATCTATGGTCCCCTTCATTTCATATAAACACTAAGTGAAATGCTTGGATACGTCTTTTAATCCATTTAGAATGAGTAAATGTGCCCAAATTTTTGACTGGTAGTGTATATATTTACTTAACAGACTTTTTATGATCAATTTGCTAACCTTTTTCTTTTATAAACATGAAAACTATTCAATTTACACATTCAGGGGGCTAGGAAATACCTTAAACACTCCCCTCCCCTCCTTTTTTTTGTTAAATTCCATCCAGCAGCTACTAACCAAGAAGGGTAGGGTAGACTAAATAGTTTTGCGTTTGAGTATCTTTGGGGAAAAAAGCATTTCTAGTGCCTTGCTCCTTATTCAATGTTCAAGGATGTTACATTTTCATCAACATGGGTTTATTTCTTTGTTTATCTGAGTCTCTGTGAGCAATTTCCCATCCACAGCATGTGACAGGTTAATCTGAAATGTTTATGATGGTAGGTGAGCACTCAAGGATGTTTCCATCAAATTACACTTTGGTAAAAATTTCCACACGGATGACATCACAATAATGATCAACATTAAAAACAAACAAACAAACAAACAAACAAACAAACAAACAGACAACAACTTTCTTATAACAGGCAGAGATTATGTTTTCACCTGTGTTGGCTTGTTAGTTTGTTTGTGAGCAACAAAAACGTTATGCCTAGATTTTGATGGACTTTTTTTTCCAATATGTGGTACAAATTTTGGAGATGATCCATGCATGGGATCACATTCGGAAGGGAGAAAACATCATCATTCAGGTCAATAAGTGCAAATAACATGTGAACAAATGTTAATGGATGCCCACTAGGGGAAGACATTTTATTATAAATATGTGAAGTTATGCCCTGTGATGGCCTGGCAAGCTGTCCAGGGTGTACCCCGCCCTCGCCCGGAGTCGGCTGAGATGGGCGCCAGCCTCCCGCGACCCTAATTAGGAATAAGCGGTTCAGAAAATAAATAAATGTGAAGTTATGTTATGATAACAAAACCTTGAGTCTAAGGAAGATAATTCAGGTTAATCAGTGCACTTTCCTTCATAATCCATGTGTGGCTGGCAGACGTACCTTGCACTCTATAACTGTGCCTCTAGTGTGAAAATGAGGCCTGGCAGGGGGTGCTGTGTACTTTATTTTTATGACCTGGCATCTCTTGACTACTTTTGCTACATCTAGACCCATTAAAACATGACTAGAGAACATCAGAACTAATGTCTTGTTTTAATTCAATTTAAACTGGATCGCCATCAAATCTCTTTCTCTGACCTGTTACTGATAGACGTGATATGAGATAGACACGTCTGTAAGGACAGAACTTTCTTTGTCTCTTTTGTTCATTTTATGTGTTTGTGTGTGTGTCTCAGCAACTTAGCTCTTAACGAAAATAGTGTTGGAGAACTGTCTGACTTACCGCGTGCACATCTTTTTAGTGTGCTCTGATACGACCCCACATTGCTGGGAAGAGAAAAGTTCCTGTCAGCAAGAGTCTTGATTAAACTCAAACAGGTTTTATTGCATTACATCTCACAGTATGTAGCACTGAAATAAGGTTAATGTCTATATCAGCAGGAAGGATGCAAATAAAACTGAGTGAATGGAATTAGTCACTATTACATTAACTATTAATCACATTGCATTATAAAACCATGAGCACTTCACATTAAACGGGTCAGGATGCGAAAGAGAGCTTGATTAAGCACATACAGACTTCAACGTCCATAGGTATTTAGATAGTAACATTTGAAATGAAGGCATCAAAATATGATAGAAGTGAAGACTATCAGTTTTAATTCAAGACTTCTAACAAAAATAGCACAATAAATATTTAGGTATTGTAGCCATTCCCCCCAAAATCAAATTCAACACTTGGAATAAACTCCAGACCTGATAACTCCTCAAACTGTCCTGAAATAGTGAGGAAACAGGCCATAACTGCACACAAACTGCTTATTAGTCAACCCTTTAATTATCGTTAATGAGGTATTTTTGTTAAGTGCCTTAAAGATGAACATCTACCCTACAAGCACATCTTGACTTCTTTTATTCAAACCCACAGTGGTGGTGTACAGGGACAAAATTATATATATATATAAAAACAAAAACACCGTCCAAATACTTATGGATGCGGCTGTATCTTTGTGAAGGATGAATAGACAGAAAAAGTTACCGTAGTCAGGAGAAATCGGAGCTCTTCTGGCCCCAGAGTCTCGTAGTTGATCCCAGAGCTGTAGTTGTACTATAGAGAATAGATCACTGAAGAAGTCAAACCCACAGTACAGCAATACAGTTAGGAAACAACAGCACAGACAAGATCCATCAAATACCTTGTAAAGGTCGGGATTTACGCTACTGCTCAGCTCTCCTGTGGAGAAAATGATACTGGAGTCATTATCTGAAGGAAGTTGAATCACATTTCCTTCGTGCCACATTACATTACATAAGGATTTATGACCCACCCAAATTAAAAGGTTGATTCTGTAAGTAAGGACCAACACGTGATGCTATAACAATATACAGATTTAAGCACTGACTAAAGATGGAGCTCCTCACGTATTTCTTTTCTGTTCATTATTATTTTATTAATTATTCTGTTGATGTTTAAAGAGTTTAACTCATGGTTAAAAAAAATCAGTAGAAGCATTGGTGATTGGGAAAAATACTCTACGAAATAAACTTAATTTTTGTTGTTTGGATGGTTGAAAGTTTTCAAAAACTGTCTTAATATTCATTCCCAGATATCAGCCAGTGTTAAGTTCCTGCCAAAGAACGAACAGCCAATCAGCATCATGGTGCATAAAAATCAGCATCGCAATGCTTAACAGCCAATCGGCATTGTGACGCATAAGAGCCGATTAGCATTGGGATGCTAATTGAGAAAATCCAATCAGCATACAGATGCACAACAACCAACCAGCATCATGATACATAATATCTAATCAGTGTTGCTGACAGGCTGTTATGCATCACAATGCTAATTGGCTGTTATGCATCACATTGAATAACAGCCAATCAGCATCATGATGAATAACAGCCAATTAGCATCACCACGCAGAGGCACACCAGACAGACCGCATGTAAAATCCCGTCGGGGTTTCTTAAGCATGAAGCTCCGCTCTAAACCTGTGATTTGAATTATAGCTGGTAATAGTGTCTGAGCTGCTGTTATACAAAACAAATTAACACCTTCTGACCAATCAGAATCTGGAGCACAACTATGGTGTAATGCATTTATACAGGACATCGTGCCCCAGCGACCCGACCCCAGAACAGACAGAAAACGACGAAGATGAAGACATCGTGGAATATTTATGCTCACCATTTTTATGTTTCAGAGACTTGGACCTTCTGGGGGAATTTGGATTCTGTGAAGTCAGAAGTTAAATAGTTAAATGCCAGAATCGTTTGTACTAAAGCACACAATGAGTGCATGTGAAATCAATAAAGTACTTTTACGAATCGATCTATAATAAAGCTCACAGAAAATCTCAACAGAATTCCCATTAAAGGCTAATCTATAAAATCTGACCAAATGTTTTCAGATACCTTGTCTGACTTTTTCTTCTTGGCTGTGAAGACAAAGAACAAACATGCATTAAAGTCAAAGTAAGTCATTTCAATAAGTGTGATTTCTAATAAAGACATACGGTTGCTAAAATCAAAAACCAAACAAGGAGGCTCACGTTTCTTTTCTGAACCGTATGACCAGTCATTGTCATTGATGTCATCGTTGTCCTCTTGGTCACTTTCTGACTTGCTTGTGTTGTTGCTGCTTGCTATCCTGAAGACACATCGAGAGCAGACAAAGTGCGACAGGGAACCGAACTGTGCTTTAAAGACTGGGTCTGACTGATTGGGTAGGGAATAACTCGACAGTTGCTACTTTCACTGATGCACAACATTTCATCGGATGGTCAAATGAATGATAGTTGAGACTATAGCTGCTAATTTAATTCTGCACTGGAGCTAATGTGGCAAAAAAACATGTCACAACCACACTTAATCGTAATGTACAATGTATGCAAACAACATGCTTAATAAATGATTTTTGAGTTTCAGCCTCACAGTGATGTCAAACCTCTGACTTTTAGGACAAATACCATTTGACCTGAATGAAGGCGGATGTAAAATGAGCTGACCTGCGGCTGGCGATGCGGCTACTATTGCGCCCCATTCCCAAACATTTCTCCAGGTGAGGGGCGAATCGCGAGGCTGCTATGCTTCTATTACAGTTGGGGCACACACACTCCTTATTCTTCCACTGGTTGTACACCTGGCCGAATATGTCCAACCCAGGCTGGTCCACAATTTCTACAGGACAGAAAGACAGAAAAGATTCATCTTCAAGTAAAAACTTAAAAAGTTCCAAAAGTGCCACAGAGCTACTACCATAGAACTCTTAAACCTCAGATGGATTTTGTGTTATTTATAAACAGTTCTGGATGGAAGTCTCTCCCACTTAAATAAATCTATATCTAATGTGTTCAACTGAGAATGAAAATAAACATGAATTCACTCACTCATTTCCCGAACCATTTAATTCTTCTAGGGGTGCAGGGAGCCTGTACCCTATCTCAGCTGACACTGGGCGAAGGCGGGGTACACCCTGAACAACTCGCCAGATCATTGTAGGGCCAACACACAACCATACACACTGACACCTACGTGCAATTTGGAACAGCTATGTAGCCTAATGTGCAAGTTTTTATAGTGTGTGAAACAGTTTAGTTTAGATAACATGTTAGCTGAAATATATTAACCGTTGCAGGAAGCACTAACTATCTAATTTAAATCCATGTCCAAATCATAAGAGAATATGCTGCGAAGTGCATATGCACTCAGCACTTACGGCAACGGTGGTATGAGTAATATATTTCTCCCTATAATTTCTTAATTTCTTGGGTTACCTGTGTGGGCATATGAGCATGGACACGACAACAAAATCGAGCTCATGGCTTTACAACATTTGCATAAGTATGGAGTTTATTTTTAATTGTGTGTCATAAAATAAACATGTTTTAAAGGTTTAAGTGTAATCACAGTTAAAAGTGAGTCTGGCTGAAGGTGTTTGGGAAGCCCTGCAGGGCTCAGAAAAGACAGAACACCCCTAATAGACAACCTAGCTTTTATACTCTTCCACTCACCGAAATCTTTTATGCTTTCTTGGTCCGTCTCATCCAAAAAAAAGTAGCCTTGCTTGACGGCTCGGTGCACTTCAAAACAAAGCCCTAAACATGCATCTTCCACCAAGTCTGAATAGATGTCATGAGCCAAGGCCTAAAGAAAGACAGAAAGGTGCTCAGGTTGTTGTTGTCACTTTACTGGTTTAGAATGATGACAACATGTTTACCTCTAGCTTGGTGTTATCCAGGCCTGACAGCGACATATCATCCATTTTCATTTGCAACGGTTATTGTAAGGTATCCAGCATAGTTAATGGGTTATACAGCAGGTGATGAGCCACACTGGAGAGAAAAAAGACACAGAACAAAAAAAAGATAACTTATATATATATTTTTAGGAAGCTGTGGTGTAGTGGGTAGCACATCCACCTAACAGCAAGAAGGGCCTGGGCTTGCGTGTTTCTTTGTGAAGTGCATTTTCTATGGGTAATATGGTTTCCTTACACAGTCTAAAAACATGCACATTTGGCTAATTGGTGCTTCCAATTTGCCCCTAGGTATGAGTGTGTGAATGTGAGTCTGAATTGTTGTGTGTTTGTGGTCTGGCGAGCTGTCCGGGGTGTACCCTGCCTTCGTCCAGTGTCGGCTGAGATAGGCTCCAGCCTCCCTGCGACCCTAATATGTTCAAGGAGTTCTGCAAATGAGTGAGAGAGAGTGTGAGGGAGATATTTTAGGATAGGGTTCTGTGGTAAAATCCAACTACGAAAACCACAGGACAACTGGAGTAACCAGTACACCATCTTTGTCAGTATTAATCCCTAAGAGAGAGAAAAAAAAGTAATTACTACTCACTCACTCATTTACCGAACCTAATAATCCTACCTTGGTCGCAGGGACACTGGTGCCTATCTAAGCCAACATCCCAGTGCAACACTCTCAACCAGTTTGCTCTGTTTTAATGAATGTAAGCTGGTCAGAATAGGCAGGATTGCTTAGCAATTAGCAAAGAAATGCTCATGAGGTTTTTGTACACAACAGTAAAAAGTGGACGACAATAAACTCCCATGTAGTTTAGATTATTACATAAGAATTTCCTTCACAGAGGAAACCTGGCTGGGGGATAATGGGCTGTCCACACTGGCTGCTTCAGTTAATGAATCACGAAGAACAAATTATTTCTGCATGTTGTTGTTAGCATGTTTGCTAACAGTATCTTTGTAAAACTGTAATTAATCAAAGTGCCAACAGAAAATACAGCATCAGCAACCGAAATATAAGGAACCTCGGGCACTCTTACTTCGCCTGATACTAAATAAACAATTTCACAGCATGATTTTTCCGAAGGTTTATAAATAATGAATATATAAATATACATAATTATTAGCAAACAGTGTCGCACGCGCAGGTGAATTCATACAGGAAAGGCTAGCTGTTAGCCAGTTAGCACATCCTGTACACCAGTCAGTGTCACAAAACTGCACAGTATGAGCAAAAACAGTACCTAGGAGTGTTTTATAAGCAACTAATACAACAAAATAATGACATCTTCATACAATGATGCGACAGTTGATAAGACGCTAAAAGCTATTTGGTCACTTTCGGATGTGTAACAGAATTACCAACATAACACCCACCAACACCAGCGTCCAGGTCCTCCGAGCAAGTTTATACACCTTTGTAGACTATTCTTAAATATTAATATACTTTTAAAATCGTATTTACACGGAAGCATTCACTATATGGATGAAAAAGCCACTGAATATTTAAATATGGGGAAATTATAAAACGCAGCCATTTTGACAGGCGCAAGGCATTACTAATCACCCACCGAACAGCAACCGCACCGATTACCGTAATGCCATAAAGGATCAACAAATTAGTCAAAACATTTCATAAACACACACACAAAATCAGACCGTTTCTAAAGACAGGTTTATTTGTTCAAATGGTATATTCCAGGAATATAACACCTCTGACTATAGAAAACATCCAAATGTTCCAAATTAGCAGTACAAATGTATTTTTCTTTTGCCATTTCTACAAATAAACAAAATAGCTGAGGGGTATAAAAACAAAAACAAATTTAAAATTGTCCCCTCCTTAGAGCAAATGACAAACTAATCCCAGACCAGTGACCGCTGCACGGAGCACCAAGGGAAGCTCGGTCAAATGAAAATACAAATTAAACCATATTCACGCAATATAGATAAAAAAAAAACAACAACAACAAAAAACATATTTACAATTACCCTACAACAGCAGTGAACCAGATTCACCTGCACTGATCTCCTGACGTCTAGTTCTATTGCCAAATCTACCATGGGTTCCCAAGCTGCTATGCTCCTCAACAAACATAAATAAGCAGTTAATTCAGTGAGATATAGACCACACACACACACACACACACGTCTTGTTCATTCGTCGGAGAACCGAACAACTCAAAGTCTTCAAATACTGTGTTGGGGCATAAAACACAGTAAGAAACACCAGTGATCTGAGTGGTGTGCACACATAGCTCAAAAACTAGCAAACTCTTAAAATGATCTTTTTATGATTTTTTTTCTTTTTCTTCTCAATACACACAGCACAGACGAGAGGGGGAGAAAACAGCAACCCCAAACTGTTCATATATACAGAACATAAAGGAACTCTCCTCTGTAAAATAAAACATTTGTTTACATTCCTTGAGCTGGTGCACATCAGAATGCATCAGTGACTATAAAAATACAGAGAATCAGGTGACAGGAACACTGAGAGGATAGTCAGCTGATGAGGCTGTTCAGGATAAGTGCAAGGAAAATAAGTCATTTATACACACACAATAAACCCTTTAAAAAAATGGAAGCATAGCCCTGCAAAACAACATTAAAGGGGCGGATCACCATTCCCAGAATTCCCTTCACCAAGTAGCAATCCACAGGCAACGTCCTCAGCCAGACGGCTTTAACTGTAACAAATGTTGAAAATATTTTGTCAAAATATCTTTTATTTATGACCAGATTTACTTATGACCAGTCCATCACATTTTTGGTCATTCTGTAATTGTAATAGACCCGAACCATTCATTCAATTGCTATACTGCTAAATCCTACTAGGGTCGTGGTGAGGATGTAGCCTTTCTAAGCCGACTATGAGTGAAGGCAGGGTACATTCTGGACAGCTCACCAGGCCATCACAAGGTCAACAACACACAAAGGGAATTTGGAACAGCCAATCAGCTTTTGGGCATGTCTTTGGACTATGGGAGGAAACCCCAACTCGGGGAAACCCATTCAAGAACAGGAAGAACATGCACATAGAACTCCACATAGAAACTCCTTTGCCAGACCTTCTTGCAGTGACACGGACATGATAACCACTAAGAATTCAAATGGGATTAGTGAATATGTGGAGGTTTTGTTCCTACCAGGTAGAGGTTGTATGCTTTCAACATTAAAAAAACAACAACAACAACAAACTGGATTTTGGGAAGGGTGAGCCAGCACCTTAAAAAAACTATTAGAACTAATAGTCTGTTACACACAGAGTTCTGGGGAAGAGATTCCTCTAAAAAAAATAACACATGGGGAAATGTTTTTTAATTAAATTATAAACTCAAAGGGGGAAAAAAGGAAAAGAAAAAGTCTACATTTAAAGCTATTGTTTGAAGGTTGTTAAAATCCAACACAAAATGAGGAATCTCTGCCATTTACACAGAGAGGAAAACAACATGGATGGAGTAGCTCCAAGCTCAAACACCTAACATGCACAGAAGATGGAAGATTATTTACACGTAATCCACATTAACTGACATTTAAAAAAAACTTAAAATAATCATAAAAAAATAATAATCACTTAAATGTTCCTGAAGATACCACATCATGAACCAAAGAGCAAAATTACACTGCAATAGCAGGGCAGGGTGAAAAGAAAAAGAAAAAAAAACCTGGAAGGTTGATGATTTAGATTAGGATTGAGAGGAGAATCTTCTGGTTCAATTCACCTCCTTAAAGAAACCCACTGAGCTAAAACATTCTTTGGCTTACGAGTCCTTTAGTCTCCTAAAAAGCCTGAAAAGGAGCCCAAACCCAAATCATCATTCGAACCAATGCCATGATGTGTGATTGGAAGAAAAATCCCATTAGACAGATCTAAAATCATCTTTTAACCTCTGCTAAAGTTATTAGATGTGGGGGGAATTTAGGGATCCTCTCAGTCCTTAATAAACTCATCAGGCGAGCTCAGCATAGCAGGGTAGGGATGGGGCATGGGGGGTGGGGGGGGGGGTCGGTGGTCAAGCAAAAGCAAAGGAAGGTGTGCCAAAGATGCACATGGACGTGGTGATGCAGTGGGAAGCACTCCCCCTGGTGGCTGGAGGAGTGCACTGCAGGCCCAAGGCTCTGCCTCATGGCTCAGTTCACAGGGTCTGTGGCAGTCTGTGGGCTTCACTCTGCTCCAGCTCTCCCTCACTCCGAGTCTGAGTCTGAGGAATCCTCTGAGCTGGATGCACTGCTGCTGCTCTCAGATTTATTTTCCTTATCCTCTGCCTCTTCATCTTCTTCATCCTCATCCTATAAATAAATATCGAAATTAAAAAAAAAAATCCTTATCAGTTTGTTTACATTTAATGATTTTGGGCAGATGTCCTCATTTAGAGACACAAATTACTAATTCATAAATCTGCATAATTCTAGAGCTCACATCATCGTCTTCATCTTCATCATCATCCCCTTCTTCACTCTCCTCTGCACTGGATGATCCATCCTCAGACTCCTTATCCTCCTCTTCATCATCTTCTTCCTCTTCCTCCTCATCCTATTCAAGAAACAGACATGGAGAACATAAGACCGCTGAAACATCATGGGTACCGCATGTTACAGCATGACTTTAGAAACAAACATGTTGAGTTGAAACACTCACTGAGATCTTGGGCTTGGCTTTTTGTTTAGCACTGGTCCCACCTGGTTTACTTGTGCTTCTTCTTTTCTGAGGAAAAAAAGAAAGGACAATGTTAAAGCCAGTGGCATTTAAATGAAGGCAAATATACTATAATGAAAGCTTATTGCTAACTTACCAAGGAATTGTATTCCTTGTACGCAGCTCTCTCTTGAGTCGATAAGCTCTGTAAAAAAAAAAAAATGAATGAAAATCAATGAAAAAACAAGAAACAAAAAAAAACAAAAAAAAAAAAAAAAAAAAAAAAAACTGTTCATGATGTAGTGAAAATATATCAATGTTAATAGCTAATTAGTCAAACTGCTATCCTTAGTTATATAACTATGCATATTTCTCCAGCGGACACACTATCATATCTCTGGTAGGTGATCCTTGGAGAGAGAGCAACAACAGACGCAGGATAACTCAAAGAAATCTCCATGTTCCCACCCTGCTGTGTAGGCAACTCAATAACAATATTTATGTGTATGAAAAAAGAAGACAAGAATGTGGACCTGGTTGTGACAAGGAAAAAGAGGCCCAAATATTCATAGCAGACATAACCGTACAAAAGGAGTGGACATTACCATATACAGTATTTCATGCTGCATTTCTTTTTCATAGATGTAAGTCAATCTAAGATGGTCATTCTAAATTTCTCATCTTACTGTAGGGTACATTAAGAACTGCATTATCTTTGAACCTCACAGTGTGAAATAGAACCATTGTTTTGGAGCCTGGGCCAAAGATACAGTATCACCACATATCTTTGAGCTGGGACTAAAACTACATCCAGTGTGTTCCAGCCATAAATCAGAACACCGAAATACTCCTGCAAGATGAACTTTCTAATCAATCAGACAACAGGACTGACAGGTGAACAGTTTCTTCCTTGTCCCGATTGGTTACTGATAATTTCACGTCTTTGTTTTCCTCTCCCATTTCCAGAGGTGCCACAGAGACATGAAGTCAAATTTTTTCTTACAGCAGTTGAAATAGTTTGAACTATTATAACAATAGCTCAAGTAATGAAAGCCAAGCCTTCCAAAGTTTACTGTTAAATGTGAACATATGCATACTTTCATTATCAGGTGGTTTTTACTTACATTTTGTCTGCTAAAATTCAATTGATACTTTGCATTAGCCAGTTTGAAAATACCGCTCTCGTGTGTGCGTGAAAGAGTATACAAATATTAAATTAACAAATTAGATATAAACTAGTGAACCTGTGAATAAATTAAGTCTAAGCACATCTACACATAATACGAGCTGTACCACTGTCTATTCATATGCAAGGTACTTTCGTTTTAACCGTCTGATACATTTGATTCACGTGCACCTTTTTTGCAGTACACCTGCACTGTGGACTTGTTTTTTTTTTCTTTTTCTTTTCATGAAGAAGCTTCAAATTACAAATGGGGTATTTTGATGGTAAAAGATGTCTATGATGTATGCAAGCTTTAATTAAAGTTCGGGTTTCATCTCCCTTCAATACTCTTAACCACAACTGACTGCACATTTTAAAAACAGTTAACAGGAGTAAAAAAGGAATGAATAAATAAATAAACAATTTTTAAAAAGTTAAAAAAGTACCGCAAGCCACTGTTCGAGCTGCACTTTGTATTGCTTCTGCTTCTCCTCTGCAATTTTCTTGTAGCGGTCTTTCTCTTTCTGTGGGAGGCTCTGCCAGCGGCCACCTATTTCAGCCATGCGCTCTTTCATTGGCAGGTGGTTCAGCTCGCCGTTAGACAGCATTTCCTGAGAAAATTTCTGATAGCCATTTCTGGGAGAGCAGAAGTCAAAGACAGCATTGTTAATATTGCTGATATTCCACTTTGCTACAGATTAGACACCCATAGGTGGTGAATGTGTTTTAAAACACAAACCTCAGGACACACTGAGCTGTATGAGATTGAACAAGCACACACTCAAAAAATATATATATAAAAAATTAAAAATAAAAAAACCCTTACGATGGTGGCTTTTTGGGCTCTCCTTCAAATTTCATCTTTTTCCCTGAAGCAACGACCCCAGCAGGAGAGCGCATCTCACTCAGCTCTCTCTGACAGGACAAAGAAACAAATTTATTATTCTATACCTACTATAACTATTCAACAAACATTTTTTACTTTAATGTTTAGACCATTACAGACCTTATTTTATACCGAATGGTTACATTCAGTCATTATAGCCTTTTTACCATATATGGCTTAACCAAGACTTCTCACCTCATATCTCTTCTGGTCCTCTGCAGCCTTTTTGATCCACATGATTTTCTCTTTCTTCTCCATTGTGTTCCACGTGCTCTCCATGGCTTTTTGTGCCTTTGGCCGGTCATTCTACCAAAACAAAAGAAATTGGGGAATGCAAGGTTTTAAGACACATTCATGTCAAGGTAATAATACAACCAGTTGTATAAAACCTTTACATTTTCATCATACCTTAAATCTGGCCAAGTAATCACCAATGACACTGTGCTGCCAAATGTCCTGAGCCGTCTTGGGTGGGTCCGGCAGCTTGCTTTGCTCCTCTTTCCCTCGTTTCTCTGACTCTGCCTTCAGAACTGCTTCCAAATTCTTATATTTTTCCTAAAAATATGTAAGAATTTTCAAAGGACGCAAGCTGATGTTTATTAGCAGAGCTCCTGCGCAGTGTGGAACCCCATAGATAAGGGATACGAGTCTTTTTTGAACATCAAACAGTGTCCGTCCTTCCAGCATGTGTACACATGGGAACCCTGTGATGAAATTTCTTATGCCGGTATAATTTCTGGTGCATACAGTGTGATTACAGAAGTAAATCTACTCAGTGGACTGGCATCTCGCTACCCTGTGGTGATATCGCATACACTATGGATACTCGCTCGCACTCTTGTCAAAAACTTGTCAAGTTTGGGAAATCATATTGAGCTCTGCTTTTAGGCAGTGTCTAAATCTCTATATTACTCCAAGTATACTTAGTTTAAAAGTAATGTACAAATTTTATTCAAGAACATTTTTGAGAAAGACACTTATATTATTTAGCATTCACTGGACTGGTTCATGCAGCACGTTACCTTTTTTTTATCTGAGAGGTCATTCCACATGCGGGCTAGAAGTCTGGTGAGTTCACTATCAGACAAGTCAGGCCTCTCCTGCTGAAGCTTCTGCCTCTTTTCCTCAGAAAAAATGAACATGGCGGAGATAGGTCGCTTTGGCTTAACAGGACTACTCTGTATATGTGTGAGAGGAAAAAGGCAAGACAATAAAGTTAAAGAATGAATTTGGAAATGGAAGGCTGGTTGGATAGCATATGTTTAATGGCAAGATAAGGGCAAGTACACACACCTTTGCTTTAGAGATCTTTTTGGAACCGGTGTTGGCACTGCCACCAGCCTTTTTAAATCCCACCATCTTCTGCTCCGCCAAGATTCTTTGCTGTTCCTCCTCAGAAATACTCTGCAGAATAGAATAAATGTCAGGTTAAAAACAAGTTTTACACTTAAAAAAAAAAAAAACAAGAAAAAGTGACTGCTATAATGTACATCTACTTACACACAGATATCGATTCATCTCGACTTCGTATTCTTTCTTTTTCTAAAATAAAAAAGTTAACATTCATTAAAGATGACAAGAATGTAGAAGCTGAGCCTCACACTTCTACGTAAATCAGTTTACAGTATGGAACACACGTGTAGATTCAGATCATTTGGTATGCAGTGCTTTCGCATGTTAGTACATTCCTGTTATACAGTACGTGTTGCTCTCTTACCTGCTCACAGCGTTTCTGATAGGCGTCTTTCTCTGTCTGTTTGAGCAGTTTCCAACGCTGGCTACACATGACCATGCGCTCAGTGCTTGGAACGTCTTTCATGCCAGACATAAGTTCAGCACAAAACATTGAGTAACCGTTCCTAGGAAACAAGCAGGAGCGATAATGGACGATTTCCAAACAGGTTACAGCAGTAACAGCATCTACTTTCAGCAATTAAGGCAAATGTATCCTTTGAGATGTTTAACACATCTACAATAATAGTGCAATCTCTCAAGCTAAATCACAAACACATGACTGGAACAAGCACCAGTACTTACGATGGTGGTTTGCCTGGTCGCCCATCAGACTTGTCCTTGAGCTGTCTTTCTGCTTTGGTCAAAGTGGTCTTGACAATATCGTCTTCGGTCAGGTTCAGCTGTGGATGTTGTTGAATAAACTCCCGCATCGTCCCCTAAACAGACGTCAGAATTCAACACAGAATGTCATGAATTCATCTGAAGCGTTAACAGATACACATTTAAAACCACAACCTTCATCTTCATGCATTATACCCAGAATAATCAAGATAATAAACATTCCTGGGATTATATCCATACCATCGGTACTTTATATATAGCGAAACTGCTCATACCTCATACTGCTTATGCTGCTCCAGAGATTTGGTGATCCACTTCAGTCTCTTTTTATCCGGAAGCTGTGTCCACTTCTTCCCCAGACTGTCTTTAATGTCTTTGGTGGTGGCCTAGACATTAAACAAACATTAATTCTAACCATATTTAACTCATCACTCCTAATATAATGAGGAGGGCTGAGTCGATGGAAATTACCCCAGGGTGAATTTTGAGGTGAGCTTTTTTCTCATGGTTGTACCACAGCTGCTGTGGAGTCATGGGCTTCTCTGGTACATTGGATGCTTTCTTGCTTGTATTCTCCAGGAGGTCTGGATGATCTTCCCTACATCACATACATATACACATACATGAACCCTTAAAAAAAAACTGAAGAACAAAGAGGAAAAAATCTTAATGTTATGCATATCACACACAAAAATGGACCCTTGTACTTACTTGAACTTTAACATGTTAACCTCGAAAACTTCCTTTTCTTTCAGAAAATCCTTCACATATTTCTCCTGCAGAGATTAAAACACCACATTCAGATGCCACTAATCATCTTATTTACAATTATATTATTCAAATTATATTAAAGATAAATGCCTAAGAAATATCCACCAGGCATCACAATCTGTGCACCTTTTTACGTTCAGGCAGCTCCTTGTACTTTTTGGAAAGGATTTTTGTGAGGTCTAGATTGCTCATCTCCGGGTGCAGTTTAGCATACTTTGCCCTCTTTTCCATGAAGAAGCGGAAGTACGGTGTCAGTGGCTTCTTAGGGAAGTCTGGGTGTTTCTGTTTCAAAGGACAAAACAAAGGGCACTTAGTCTTCCTTACAAGACCCAATTAAAAAATAGGGTGTAACAAAGTGGTTTAAAATGTCAGAGTTTAAAGTTAGCTTCTCCCAAAAAAAATTCTCATAACTGAGCATTCAAATTAAAAAAAAGAAAAGAAAAAAAGAAAAGAAAATTGAGACTTTAGATGTACATAAATATTAAAACAAACTGTACTCTGCTGAAGTATAATACAAATCTGTGTGGATTTTCATGAAAGTTCTACCAAAGGACGGACTTTCGACAAGAAAAACTCCATTACTTTTAGGAGGTGATTGAGGTTAATTTCTGGATACAAAACATTTTTTTAAAGACTAACATTGTAAGACATTTTCAGTTCATTTGAGGGATTGCTGGACTTGGCAGAGGTTTGCAATCTCCAAGTGATCGTTACCTTCAGTTTTTTGCCTTTGTAAGGATTCTTGATGTAGTCTTGAGCGTCCACAATTAACTCTGTCAGGGTGCGGAATTTACGGATCTGGGGGGTAAAACAGACTCAGAATTATTTAGTACAATGCATAATACAATTAAATACTCAATTGATGGAATATTAACAAATTGGCCAAAATTTAGATTTTAGGATAATCACTTATTTCTTGGGTATTCAAATACCTTAAATTATCTACATTTCTTTCTATTCACTCAACTCAGATTAAGCTGTAACCTGATGGGGAAAACGACTGACTCTTGAACTGTGTTTGTTCTGTGTATTTATTTTCATTGTACACTGTTCAAAAAAAAGTCATTGTGGTATAATCTTCACCTCTCTTGAGACCTCAAGCCATTTCTTTTTGCACATGTCAGCAGAGTACGAGTTGAAAGCAACCTTCTCCCAGTCCAGATGAGCTTCAGTCGTCTTGTACTTGGTCAGGTCTTTCTCTGGCAGATTCACTTTCATGGCATCCAGGAGCCTCAGCAAATCATCCTGGGCCCAAACTACAACTGTGGAGATTTATGGTTGGAATTGGGTGGGAATTTACTGCTTGCATGAACAAATTCAGTCATTGCACAATTATAATGTACAGCAAAACTAAAAGCCTATAAAACGGCGACAATATCCTACCTGGCTCTTTACTGGTGGAATCCATGCCTCCATTCATTCTCAAATATCACTTCTAGAGACACAAAAATCGAAACAGTGAAAAACACAATATGAATTTTACCTAAAGTTTTTATGGTTTTTTTGAGTATTGAAATAAAGACATGCCTATGGAAATTGGGCATCAAACATATCTGTAAAACACTTTTATTCATTTAGATTTGTGCCATTTGGCAGATGCCCTTATAGAGAGCAACTTATATTTTTATTTAATTTATACAACTGAGTAGTTAAGAGCCCAACAGCCCACAGAAATCACCAAAACTCATAACTCCGGGCAAAGACTGGGTAACGTGTGAGGGGCGTAGTGGTTAGCACGTCCGCCTCACAGCACGAAGACCCTGGGTTCGAATCCCTGGCTCGGGGATTTCAGAGTTTGAATGTTCTCCCTGTGCTTACGTGGGTTTCCTCTGGATACTCTGGTTTCCTCCCGCACTCCATGCATATTAGGCTAACTTGCAATTCCAAACTGCCCGTAGGTGCAAATCGAGTGCGAATGATTGCACATGCGATGGTTCAGAGTGCACCTCGCCTTCACAGTGTTGGCTGAGATAGGCTCAGCCTTCCCGCAACCGTAATAAAGGATAAAGCAGTTTGGCAAACGAGTGAGTTTTAACGAGAAAGATCATCTCCACAGGTTACAGTGACCTGATCTTCTCCGTGCCAGTTATCACAAAGTTCGGAGTTCAAATCCCACTACGGTTGGACCCTTGAGAGTAGAAAATCAGAAATTAAAAATGGTCTCCAAAGTGTATAGTTGTAATTGTTGGATATATAATTTATACAATAAAATATATTCAACAAACATATATATAAAAGTAACTGATTTGTTGGGTGAGGGTGAAAAAATTCACTAAATGGACTTTCAGAGAGTTTTAAATGTTTGATTTAATTTAGATGACGTAGTGAAGGAAAGCATATAAACCCCTAAAGGAATGAGTGCTTACTCTATGGAGTGGAATTAAAACCCAGCCCAACACATAATAGTTGTTCATTACGCCGCCCCTAACCGTTTACGCTGCATCGGGAGACAGAGCCCATCGCCTGTGACGGCTTCAAATCTCAAATAACTCTGCACTCGATACGAAACACAGGCGGCCAAATCCGTCCAATCTTCCATTTTGTGTCCCCGCTCTCTAAGACTTTTGGAAGGCTCGCACGTCCGCGGACATTTTGCGTCGTCCGTTTCGCCTATCGGTCGCTCCTCGCCGTGGAATGGCGTTTCTCGGAGCGGGAGCGGATGCTGGGAGGTAACGTTACGGCGGAAGGAGGAAGGACGGGCAGCTGGAGGCGACCAGCTGATCACGGAATGGATCCGCTTTCTTTCGCTCTCGGTCGAGGCGGGAACGGAGGCCAGTGAGGAGACTTGATGACTACAACATGCACAGACTCGAGTCCGCCTCAGTGCTAACGGGGCGCGTGGAGCTCCGCTTCCGCCATGGAGGGGGTTTCGGAGTCGCGCGCTACCGTTACACGACGAGAAAGGGAAAAAAATACATATCACTCTGGTTAAATAACCGACTCGAACCATCAGACGACGTTTATGAACACGACGTCGGTGGTTTTGTACGTAGAAAGGTTGATTTAGACACCAAATGACTCGACAGTTTTCCAGGGCGAGGCGCCTCCATTACTGAACCCAGCGGTAATGGCGCCGCCTGAACCGACCTGAGCTCTGAACAAACACCAAGGAAAACTTAATCAACCAAAATCTACTATAAACCAAGCTATTATCGTACTAAAACTATTTCTTTTGGTTTACATCGGAAAAGTACATTACATTGTTTAAACGAACATTATTAACGACTATAAATGGTTATATATATATATATATTTTTCCCCAAAACATAATTTAAATGTATAACCGACAACCACTATGGTGAAATGAAACTTAAAAGAATTTAAATTAGCTACAGCCAAATATACTGCGTAAACAAATATAAAAATAACTATATTAAAAGTTATAAATGCTACTTTACGTATTTCTTAAATAAAGAACCCAGCAAGCTAGCATTCACCGAGTGCTAAGCGTCCTATCCCTGACCTACACGAGTTAAAACTAGCAAACTAGCTTCGGGTTCCCCACCATTGAAGTGACTCTGGAGCCCAAATTCATCAAAAACAGCCGCCACGAAGTTCACGATATTAAACAAACGTTCGGTTCATAATATTCCCAGGACTCTTTCTTAAAAATAGTCTTACTGTAAAATCCTGTTCGTTAAATCGACATTTAGTTGACGTCGACACTACCGGGGTAAAGGCGAGGTGTTGGTTGCCGTATGGCGGCGATTGGGAGCTGGTCCTTTAATAGCTTGGAGGACAAGAATAAAGAAAAATAAATTTTACTAAACTCAAAGTGTCTGACCTTCAGCAAGACGTGGTTTTTAAAAAGAAAAAAAAAAACAGCGAGAAACGATTAGTTTATAAAATTAAACGCGCAAATTTTCACCCCAACACAAAGAAGGAAAAACACGAACAGCCGAGTGTGAGAGCAGCTCACTGGCGTGACGACTGTTCTAGAGCCGCCATGCTGCTTCCACCTCGCGGTTCTCTCAATCACCCGCGCTGGTGCGGCGGAAAAACCTGAATAAAACGCTAAACCGTGGCTTGAAAACTTACCCGGGTTACTCCTGGAACATCAGCAATCGACGGACGGAGTATACAAACGATCACGAGCTCGGGTTGTGCGGTTGTGAGAAGTCGCGCGAGCGAGAAAGATGACGAGCCCGTGCGGTGAGGTATTTAACCGAAGCTCCCTGATGGCTAACCGGAGGCGGCCGGTTCTGCTCGCATACAGACAGCCTGATGGAGGAGTCCTCACTCGGTATGGAGATAAACGACAAACGCGTCGAGTTTAGCCGCATACATTATTATATTGGTAGTATTTTACATTAGATTAGCAAAACACGAAAACTCGTTTAGTGAATTCGGTATTTTTGATGTTGTAGGGTCTCACGGGTTGGAAATTCGGGTAAAGCGACCTCCAGAACGTTCTCTGTCCACCCCGTAACGCGATTTAAAAACAAATTGTTTAAAAAACACCCAAATGTTTAGTCTAATCTACTTTTAAACGATTAAAAACAAACATTTAAACACAACCTGTGCTGTAGTTTACCTCAGACAGTCAGATTTTTTTAACCCGTTGTTGAGGAGGAGAAGAAGAAAAACAGGCGGCGGCGGTGAGTTCGACCTGTCGCAGCGCGCGCGTGGTTGGAAACTGCTTGTGTGGAACGAGGGGAGGGTTGAACGTTGGCCAGCCGCGCGCCGCCGGTCCAGGGCACGAGGCTCCTCCAGTCCCCGCAGAGCCGCGAGACTTTTTTCCCCCCGCCTCCCATCTCTCGCTCTCTCGCGCGCGCCCTCTCTCTCACTCTCTCCCTCTCCCCCTTTTCCAGTCAGCGCGCGCGCTCGGATCCTCTTGCTCGTTCCGACCATTTCTCTTTTTCCAAGAGGGAGAGCGAGACATCCCGCATTTTCCATCTGTCAGCTCGTTCCTTTCCCTTCACCCAACCGCGCGCGCAGAGACCCTTTTCGGCACTCCGGTTGCACGTGATGACTGATGGTCAGCAGAGAGTCAGCAATGCATTTTATACTGATTTTCTTCTTCATGTTGACTCGTTAATAATTTCTTTTAATAAAGAAATGCATCCGATTCCTTCCTGTATGCTCCTTATAATAATATAAAAATGGAGGAAGGCTGACACTCTCCTCTCACACACACACACACAAACTTCGAAAGCTTTCATCAGGCTTGCACTTTTATACACTTCATGTCTTTCTGTCTCTTTTTTTTAACAGTCTGCTTGACAGCTCCATTTTTCTTCCAGCCTGTTAAACATAATTAATTTCCACCGTGCGTGTTTGTAGGCGTCACGCACGCCGACCAATCAGCGCTCTCCGATTTGGTACAAACAGATGGTCCACCAATCAGCGCTCAGCTTCATTTAAACATCAGTGTTAAAAACCACAAGCACTGCTGCATCACCGCAGCTCTCTGTCCCATCACCTATACTTACTGCATGACCTTTAACATCCCTGGGTAATGCTGAATTTAATATCCACAAGTCAGATCAAAGGTGTGCAACTGAAAACGACAGGGTATTTTAACCAACCAGATATTTATAGGCGAAAGGAGTCACAGATGTTCCTCAATAAAATGTTACACAAAAATTATGAAATGGGCAAAACAGTGCTAGCTTAGATGTTTGCATTGGGGGGGACACAGAGGTCCTGCGATGGTCTAGCGAGCTGTCCAGGGTGTACTCTGACCTCACCCAGAATAAGCTGAGACGGGCACCAGTCTCCCCACAACCCTAATTGGGAATAAGCGATTCAGGAAGTAAATGAATGAAATTCTTTATAGTAATTAGCTACGCCGTAAACACCAGGAGCAAAAGAGTTGTCTGATTTTCAAAGAGGGCGTATTGTGTGACAGTCTGAGGATGGACTTAGCCAGTGTCAGATTGCACAAAACCTTGGGACATGTCTTGCCACATTCAACACAATTCAACAGGAAAGGCAAGGAATTACCAGCATCCCACTCAGGTTGACCTGGGCTCTCTGACTAGTGTCTTTGGACTGTTAAGCAGTGTGTTGAAAATAATCACAACTGAGACAACACTATGTGAAGGAAACCCACACAAGTACAGAGAGGGCATGCAAACTCAACACAGAAAGACTCAAGCCTGGGAATTGAACCCAGGACTTTCTTGCGGTCAGGCAGCAATGCTGACCTCTACGCTACCGTTCCGCCCATTATTTCAATTTTAAAAGTGACCATATTATCTTATTCTGTTATAACATCACCATTTATGAATTATATCTGTGAATGAAATATTTTCCTGATGTATATATGTATTAAATACAAAACGGTCATTAAGCTTATTTTAGTAATAGGCTTTTAATAGTAACATGAATAGCAACACAGGATAAAATATTTGAAAAAATAATGTGTAACAAAAAACAACCATCACTATTCAAACCCACTCAGAATTCTAAAATATTCATGATCTCTTGAAACTATATCAATAAGCATTCAACTTCTACACTGGAATGTAAAAATGTACAGATATGATATTTGAAACAAATATCAATTTAAAAGCAATGGAACACAGTGATATTGTAGCTGCTATCAATGTAGAAACACATTATATGCATAATACTATATTTAATCTCAAACACTGGCTGCATAAAACAAAGCATTTGCATAGAGGTTAAAAAAGAAGCCATGAAACACTATTAGCTAATATTATTCATATATAATAAAAACAATATAAATTTTAACAATCTAAAAAATATGCAAAATTTTATGCAGAAACCTGACGATTTTGCATGCAAAAAGAAATAAAAATGGAAAAAAAAGAAATAGAAACAAGAGAAAGAGAAGACTAATAAAGCTTGACTATGCAATTATTTTGTCACGGTGGTTCCCGTTCCTGTAGTTTCACATAATACCTATGAAGGTTTACTGAGGGCACTGGAGAGAGTTTAAGGCAAGGATGCCTCAGCTTATGGGTTTGGTGTAATTCAAGAAGTCATTTATGAGAAGGGACACTCATCATACACATCCACTCCCTGCTCCTCCTCAAACGTCACCTTGGCATCGTCCGAGTCCAACTACAACATGACAAAACACAACATTTGTAGTCACAATACAGATAAGCATTAACAGTGAGAGAAAGTAAATTAAATTAGCTCTTCCTTCCTGCAGCTTATGTTTCAAATGCGACAAATGTACTCTAATACTGTGGTTATTAACCCTGTTCCTGGAAATCTACATTCCTGCAGGGATTTATCTCCAACCGAAATCTGACAAATCTTTATTAGCTGAAAAAGAACTTCTTATGTCAGACAGGATTAGGGTCTTCAGGGAGGTGGATCTCCAGGAACAGGGTTGGTGACCACTGCTCTAATAACTCATCTAGCCATGTGCCGAACCACCTAATCCTACTATAATTGTGAGAAGGCTGGAGTCTATCTCAGCCGACTCTGGCTAAAAAGACCCCGAACAGTTCTCAGTCTATTGCAGGGCCAACACACACAACCATTCACACTCACACTTAGTTGCGATTTGGAACAGCTAGTTAGATTAATGTGCATGTCTTTGGACTGTGGGAGGAAACTGGAGTACCTGGAGGAAACCCAAGCCCGGAAATCGAACCCAGGACCTTTCGGCCCTGAGGCAGATGTGCTGACCACTACGCCACATTGCCGCCCACGTTACACTAAAGAATATTAATAAGAATATACCCTAAGAATATAGTAGGCCACTTACACATTTCATCTCTGTGGTTGTGAAGAGGCGTCCAGTCATGAGAATACGTAGAGGGACGGTAAGAATGAGGATGAATGGCAGGGCAAGTGAAATGTCGGTGGACTTCACCACCCACAGAATAACTAAGCACACAAGCTGGATAAAGGTGAAGAGGTGCATTCGCCAGGGTTTTACCTGAACAAGAAAGAAAAAGAGAAATTATATAGAAATCTAGGAAATAACTTAGAGGCTTCATGTACTTGTGAAATAACCTGCCAAACATAAGAATACATTATAACAACGAGCATTTGGTTTTATTAGACTAAGCCTAGAGTTAATCTTAGAGAAGAGGCTGGAGAAGGATTAACAATTTATAGCTGTTAAAACAAACAGTGAGGGTGGGCTGAAAAGTTCATAGGATGACCATGATGCAATGGACAAATGTGGTTTAGTTTTGTACATCGTATCCCCTGTGGTTTACACACTTCTTCCATCGGTCCTGCAGTGCTTGGATCCACTTGGTATAGAAGCTCTCCCTCTGACACATTGCTCTGGCATTACGCCTTAGTCAGCCTATGAACTTTTCAGCTCCCCTCAGACATGGACAATCCACAATATTACATATAAGTACAATGAGATAAAATGCACCAGCAGTCAAAGGAAATCACTGTATCAACATTGAACATGTATTACATCATTATTTAGATAAAAAAAAAAATACATGTTTTTAGCATCATATTATTTCTAATTGATTAGAACACCTACTAACAACAACAACAACAACAACAATAATAATAATAATAATAATAATAATAATAATAAAGATATCCTACTCGAGTGGCATAGGGATGAGATGGATAGTACTTTTTGGGCACAATCAATAGCTTTATGCGTTCCCAAAGCTGAACACCACTTAGAGAGGTAATACCCATGTAGAGAAAGATGCCGAACAGAGCTGACATGGGAATCAACTTCAGGATGGGCTCCATAAAGATTGATACACCTAGAGGAAAAAAATCTGTGAGTAAAGGTTTTTGGTTTTTGAGATTCCTAACACCATCTGGGATTTTGACACATCCTCCAAGACATATGCCTATAATATTTAGCCCTGTCCTACAGCTGCTATTTCTGGTATTATGTCATGCTCAGATAATCCAGTCCACCAGTTTGCTTATAGGTAGGTGCAGAAGGTGTTTGCGGGTTCCTCTTTACGAACTAGACATTACATTCTTTTTAAATGGAAGGATTCAACTGGATCAGAGATATGCAGGACATGAAGATTAAAAGCACCATAAATGGCTTCACTAATAGATTTTTATTAAACTTGTGAGCAGTTCTGAAAATTAATGAACCAATGAATAATTATTTTAAATAAATTATTTTGTTGGGTGTCTGTCTTTCATCTGTTATGTTTGATGCCAGTTGTTGCTGGCTTGTAATAATTTTTATTTCATTTCATTTACCGAACCGCTTTATTGAACTAGGATCGCAGATAAGCTGATGCCTAACTCAGCCAACTTTTGGCGAAGGCAAGATACACCATGAAGTGCTCGGCAGTCCATCACAGAGATGGCACCCACACACCCACACACACACACACACACACACACACACACACACACACACACACACACACACACACACACCCACACACACACACA
>JBCNYG010000003.1:12635369-12652141 GCA_039654305.1 Porochilus rendahli | reverse complement strand
AGATATGTGTGGGAGAAACACACACACACGCCCACACGAAAACACACACACACACACACACACACACACACACACACACACACACACACACAGACAGTGCTACAATCGAATACTTACCAACTAAAGCGGCCACCAAAATTCCACTAATCCTCTGCTCCACAACCTTACTGATCTCTGGTTTAGGACCTTTAGACATGACGGTGAGGGCATTGGCATGAGTGACAGATCGCACCGTTGTAGCACTAAGCCAAGGTAAACCAAAAATGGAGGCTATACCACCCATCAACACTAAAATGAGCAGGTCCAAATGGAAGCCGGAGCCCTTTACCATCTTCCTCTCTGGTTTGCTTATAATCAGCCTGCAGATTGAGAGGATACATGCAGTTACATTATAATAGATTTTCCTGCAGAGCAACAATAAATTATGGTATTTGCACAAACAAAACTGTACCTTAAACCACATTTTTTGTTTTATGGCTGTTGACTGAGGTCTATGAATCTTGTCCATTGAGTTATTAACATTTATGAATTGGGGGAAAGCAACCGTAGCTTTTTTACTGCTTCCTCTTTTTTACTTTCCAATATCCATTGGACATTACCCCTTAATTAGCCAATTCTGCTCTTTGGAGGTCATCTTGTCATTTTCTGAACCAATTTATTCTTTATTAGGGTCTAGGGGAGGATACAGCCCAGCCCAGTGGATTTCATGAGAAGGTACACCCTCAACAAATATCCCCCAACCAAACACATACAAACACACACACCCTACATGCAACCACTCACACTCACAACTAAGGGCAACCTGGAACAGCCAGTAAGCCTAATGAAAATGTAATTGGACTATAGGAGGAAGCTGGGCTACCTGGAGGAAACCGAAGCCGTCACATGGAGTATATGCAAACTCCACACAGAAGAGCCCCGACAACTTGAACCTAGGACCTTCTTTTTAAGACGCGGATGTGCTAACCACGACTCCACTGTGCCGCCCCTCTTTTGAAGTGAAAGCTTACTTGCTTTATTAAACTAAATATCTAATTACAGACTAAATTATTTTGAAATGGATGAGTAAGAGAATGAGGGTACTCAACAGTGGATCAGTGGATCAGTTAAGAGCAGGGCTGATTATGTTGCAGTGGCCACATATGATTGTGTTAATACTTTCCTGCCAATCGAGATTGCATAAATATTTTATATGTAAGATGCTACTCACGTGGTGATCTGGGACTCGAGGAAGATGAGAATGAAGACGAGTAAAGCTGGAATGACAGAGCCAAACATTAGCCAGATGGGGAACACTTTATTCTTTCCTCCTGGGTTGATGATCCAGCCTCTGGCATCAGGGTTGGTCACGCTCAGACCCTTCGGGACCTTCAGTTTCTAAAAGTGGTCAAATGAAAATAAACAGAAATATCAGAATAGACATAGATCGACCAAACTGATGTAACTGTTTATTAAATTAGTTTCAATACAACTAATAAATGAAAACTCCTTATAGTACATTATATAAATGTGCAATTATTAGTTTATGATACGTGCAAAACTGTAATATAAGACAGTGAGATTCTGTACTGTAAAGACATGTAGAAATGATTACCAACAACATCAAAATAGATGCATCTGCCTCCAGCAAATCTAGTCCTTTCTGACCTTTTTGATTGTTTGAAAAAATTGCAAGTCCAAAAATTGAAAAAATTGGGCTTTTATGTGGAGATTGTATGATGACAGTCGAAAAAAAACCCATCCACATTAGGCTAACTGGCTGTTCCAAATTGCCTCTAGGTGTGAGTGTGAATAGTTGTGTGTGTGCTAGCTTTGCAATAGTCTGCTGCTGTTTATAGTTAATAGTCTGGGTTTACTCTGCCTTTGTCCAGAGTCACCTGAGACAGGCTCCAGCCACCCTGATCCTAGTGGAATTAAATGGTTTGGTAATTGAAGGAAATAAATAAATAAAGGAATGAATGAATAAACGACTATTAGTATGACTAACCAGGTTTTTGCTAAACACTGACCCTGGCCATGTGTGAATCTATTCATTCATTCATTGTGAACTGCTTAATCCTACTAGGGTTGCAGGGAGGACACACTATGAACAGCTTGCCAGGGCATCAGTTAGCCTGATGTGCACATCGCAGGGCCAACAACTACATAAATGTGCTCACTCACACCTAGGGGCAACTCAGAACATACAATTAGCTAATGTGCATGTATTTGGACTGTCAGAGAAAACCCAGAGGAAACCCACGCAAGTACAGGGAGAACATGCAAACCCCACACGGAAACCCCCAAATCCGGGACCCAAACCCAGGACCTTCTTGCTGTGAGGCGGCCGTGCTAACAACTACACCACCACGCCGCCCTGTTTGAATCAATTTCGAATCCTAATTATTTTTTTTCTATTCATAATGATATCATTTCACTAACAGACGCGTGATATATGGATGAACACATAGACAAACGAAGAGTGAGGCATTAAAATCTGTGAAGCAAAGCAAATATGCTTTAAAAATGCATTCATATTTATTTACATTTATACTATATATATTATATATATAACAGTAACATTTAAATCTTTAATAAATAGTTAATGTGACATCTAGATATTGCTCTTTAACATAGACACAATAATTCAAAGGATATTAAACAAGCATTTAAGACAAGATGTTTGTATACAAATAATTACTCAGAACATGATGTATTTGATTGCTGAGATTAAGCACTATCACACTGGGGTCTGTTCAGTTTCTGATTTTACATCGTTAGGTCTAAAAACTAGGGTTTTACTGACCTGTGTCTGAACATTCTCCCCAATAAGGACGTCAATCGCAACCATGAGAAAGAGGGCGATGGGCACACCAAAATCTCCAATCATGCGTCGAATCTGTGGAAAGGCAGCGATTCATTGGAATAGCATTAATACATTTATTAGCACTTTATGAGCAACAAATTCAGCATTTTATAGAAAGTCACTCTTGAAGCAGGAAACGTTTAGCAAAAAATCAGCTCCATCTCTGTTATAGATGCAACAACACTATGAACTTTTGATCATTTTAGAAATACCAGGATATGATGTGTGCAAATTGTATATTCAATATGTGGTTAATTAAAGGGAATTGGTTGCCTTAATCTTGCCCAAGTGCTGAACACATCAAACTATGCCTTGGTCCACTTCGGCACACACTTACCAAAGCAAAGAACCTACTCATACTTCCCTAGGAACCGCACATGCATGGTGCCCCATGTAACATCACCCCCCCCCTCGCCTAAGTTCAGGCACCGTTCCATATATGGTAAAGGACTCTTCCATGTATCTTTCAGTTTGGCTTTATAGGGAAACACTCATTTTGTTAAAATAAAAAAAATAAATAAAACAATATTGTGGATTTGGATGCGTTAAGGCATCCTAGTCTTAAAAAAACACTTGTGGTATAATTTTGATTGAACTTATCAGTTAAGTCAACAAAATATTTTGAATTTCATGATCAGTTTCCTTTAATGTAATGTTTAATCATATTCACATTGGTGATCATTGGTGATTCGTCATCTCGGTAAATTACAAATTGAAAACTTGGACGTCAAGCACAGTTGATTTTTGAGTTAGGGAGAAAAAAATATTTTCGATATTTTGCAAATGACACCAGATTGGTGGTTGGTACGTACAGGACCCGGGAGGAAGATGCTATTCTTGAATATACGGAAGAAGTAGGCAATGAAGAAGCAGCCCAACATCAGGCACAAAGAGAGCAGGGCAGTGTTAGGGCAGGCTTTCTCTTGCTCCTCGCCGGATATGTTGATAGATGTGTTGTTACATGTGCTACATGTGTTGTTGTTCAGAGTGTCGTTGTCAGAAGGGTATTGTGGAAGCAGAGGATGAACCTGGAAAATCTAAAAAGAGAAACAGGATAAGAGTGAAGGGAAGAGATGACAACTGATGAATAGTTAAAGAAATTTTCTTTCAAAACATTGTAGCTATCAGAGAATTAAACTAGATCTGAAATGCTGATTGTTGGCATCGATCGAACTCTGTTAGAATTTTAAATGAGTTTAAAATTGTTGCAAAAGAGGTAACAGGGTTTGTAAGGTGTCAAAGAATTTCTATTAAAATAATAATATTTATTCTATCCATACCCACTGGATATGAACAACGGCATGTTCTGATTATCTAATCTTCTATTAGGATATCAGCTCATGTACCATTAGTAGCTATGTCCCCCAAAAAACTCTCAAAACAAAGCAAAAGCTGTCAAAACTCTGTATAAGGCTAAAAGTTAAACAGTCTTGGCCAACTCTTCCATTCATTGTAGAGTTGCTCCATAAAAAGCAATGGTAAAGTAATGGTATTGGGTTGATAGTAAGGATATATTTTTTAATTGTCAAAAATTCAACATTTTCCACCAAAGTCCCACCCCCGACTTTATTGGCTTGCTGTGAGGAACACACCTTCAGTCCTTAGTGTTAACTCATGCTGGAGACCAGGGAAAAGCCATTGTAAGCAGTGAGTGATGTGTTAGAATGGATGAAAAAAGACAGGATGCAAAGCGAAAATGTACTTGAATATATTTTTTAAATGTAAATAAAATCATGAAATATATTCTTTTTTTTGGTGAGTATGGATAGAATAAAACAGCTATTTCACACACTCTCATAAGATTTGACTGCTCTACTCAGCTTGCTGGCTATCAGTGCATATCTGACTCGATATTGTGGAATAACAACCAAAGTTGCCCCTTTTACAAGGTTTTTACATTTACAGCTTCTTTTATGGGACGTTTGCAACTACATCCCCCCCCTGTAATGTGCTAACACTCATACCAACAACATAAATAAACAGTACTTAGTGTGTTGGTATGTACTTTCTGGTCCTGCAATGGGCTGGTGAGCGTTTCAGGGTGTACTATGCCTTCGCCCAGAGTTGGCTGGGATAGGCTCAATGTATACTCAGTATGTAAAAGATGGATGACTATCAAGGTTGCAAAGAGGTGAATATTTCTTTTTTGCAGTGAAGGCCAGTGCACCCCTAAAAATGTGTCTTTTGAAGAGGGTTTAAATGTTTTTAAAGTGTAAGGCTTCTAGATTTCACTTTTTGTATAGTGACTCCTCTATGTCCTGATTATTGGACATTGGTGGTCCACATGTTTTTTTCTCTCTTGTTAACAGAATCCGAGGCATAATGCAGAAAAAAGCATGTCTTTTTCAAAGCTGTCAGTGTGAGAATATATTAGTATTCTGAATTAAAATCACAGAACAGCCTTTATTATATGTGGTTACCTTGTAAAGTTTGTAAAAGGTCTCATAGATGAAAATTAGAGAGATGAGGATTGAGAAGATCTCTTGTGTAAAACGAGAGATGAAGCGGACGAGGAAACTAGCCTCTGCCGCTACTACAATCAACACAATGATGATCAGCCACATTCCAACCCATACACGAGCCACGATGTACTCATATTCCTGCGATTTACAGAACTGACAGACAGACAAACAGAAAAAGGACATCATTTTATAGATCCATTTTATCCTGTCCAGGAATAACATCAAGAGACAATCTTACAAAAATATCATCATTAATATGATATTGTTGACAAATCTCACCTTTCCACATCATTTAAGTAAACAGACTACACCATTAACGGTACAGTGTGTAACATTTTGAATGATCTATTAGCAGAAAGTAAATATATCATAAGTAAATACATTTTCATTAATCTGTAATCATTTAAAAAAGTTTTTGAGTTTTCAGAACCAACCTTAAAACAAGCTGTTTATATCTACATAGGGAGCAGTTTCCTTCCTATGGAGACCCCCATCCTGTGCCATGTTCCTATAATAGGCTAGCACCATACAGGCTCCAAAGAGGAGGGGTCGGGAATGAAGTTTCAGTTGGTTGCAATATTGAACCTGGCCAATAGATGCCACTAGATACTGCTAAATCTTACACACTGTACCTTTAGTGGTTCCCCAGATGGAAAATTAAAGAAGGAACATTTTAAAGGTCTGTATTTAACCTTTTTAATAGAAGCGTCACTAAATATATTGCCAACTTACATTTTGTATGTGCTGTCATAGACATGTGATACATGCATATACAATAATATTGTGATCTCTGTCAAACTTTGAATTTGTCTTTTGCAAGTGAAATTGAATAACATATTAAAAAATAAGTACATATAACTATAATTCAAACAGGTAGCCGTACTTCATAAAACGCCTCTTCAAACACCAGGAGTGGCCCACTGAACCCAATGACCAGGACGGGTTGGGCGGCAACCAAGCAGAAAATGATTCCCTGAATGCTTGTGGAGATCATCAGCTCTGACACTCCCATCCATCTATCAGTCTTATCCGCTAGGAACAGCAGAGAGAAAAGAGAAGAAGTGAGAAGCAGTCGGGATTTAAAGTGCAGTACATGTCGAGAATGGACATGCAAGGAGAATGATATTCACCCAGAAGTCCTCCAAAGGTGATAGCAGGAGAAAGGGCAGCGAAATAAATGAAAATTATGGCAGAAAAGACCTGAGGATTTAAGCCATCAATAAAGTCACTCAGGAAATGGCGGTAACGACGCTTGATGTCCTTGACCATTCCACCAAATGGATATCCAGTTCGTGCCAGTGGATCCTCCCGTGGCGGCTCTGCACCTGCTCATGTGTGCACATGAAAGATTCACATCAAATCAGTTCTATTTATATATAACAGCAAGAAAATCGCCAAACTCAATAGTAACTCAAGACAATAGTAATCATCTACCAATCTTTCCAAGACCGAACCTGTAGGTTTTGCTCCCAAAAGGATTCGGGTGTCTGCAGGACGAAGTCTTTCACGTAACATCTTCTTTTGGAAGCGGATGATTGGCTGGAGCATAGTCTCGCTCTGGATCTCAGTGGGTGGGATCACAACACTGCAGTCCATGAAGTCAGCAATAGCATTGGTCAGCTCTTTTTCACTATCTGCAAGATAGGCCTCCAAACTGAAGACCTTTTAGAGAAAGACAGTTGGGGAGAAGAGAAAAAAAAAGGAATTAAATTATACTTACACATGATGAGATGGGAAATTAGAAGAGTTAGGTCACAATCTCTATACAGATGTAGATGCCAAGAAGTTGTCTAAACACACTATCAATGTCTAAAATAATTGTTTCAAATTATTATATAGCCTTTCAGCTTGAAAATAAAAGGAGTCAAGAACTTTTGAGCCCAGTATAAGTGAATGGAAATGAACCGTAATATGGACTTTTCCTGGACTGAACATTTTTCAAAGATTGAGATCTTAATGTATGGGCCCAGTTCATGTCTAGTATCCTTCATAGATCCAAATTTCCATCAATAGAAATGTTTGTGTCTTGTTTGATAACCCTATTCATGATATTTAGGCTATTTTCATTCAACAACCAAGACACCGTTCAGTTAACCTCCATGACTTTTCTCAGTGTTGCTCAATTCTACACTTTGCTCATCTTTTTTTTTTTTTCTTATGATGTGATGATCACAATACATGATTATTAGCCTGAATGAAGAGTCGTTAGGCCTCTGGGTTGTTGGTCAGATGGTTAAATGTTCAAGCCCCAGTACCTTCAATCTGCCACTGTTGGGCCTCTGAACAAGGCTCTTAACCCTCAAATGCTTAGTTGTAAATATTTGTAATTGCTGTAATAATTGGAAGTTGCCCTGGGTAAGGATGTCTGCCAAATGCCATAGAGGATAAGTGAATAAACCTATGCTTTGACCAACATATTTTGATCAAATCGACAACTATATTGTCTTGACTCACACATCTCAACTTCCACACCAGGCACAGTAGTGAAACAATGTGTCTGATTGACTTTAACTTAGTGTTTAATAATATATCTTAGCTACGCTTCTCTTACCCAATCAGCCAGGAGTGTACCCATGGCTCTTCCGCTCTCATGGAAATCTATGCCGCTCTCAGAAGGACCCAGCAGCACAAATATAAAACGCACAGGTACAGAGGTCTCCATAATCCCATCCATCACCACGGAATCCCTTAGTCTCACAAATGCCACCACCGGCTTCTGCAGCGAGTCCACCGCGCCTACATACATATTCATAAAGTAAGAGAACTGCTACATGCAAAGGTGTTTCGGATAATAAATTATGGTAAATTGTCCATCCTCCTCACCTGATAGCACAATGGAGGCCTCTAGATTATCAGACGCATCTCTCTGATTGAGAATTCAGAACAGAGTCAGTGAGAGATACACAGTATTGCAAAAACATACATTCTTGAAAATGGGTTCCTCAAGGGGACCCTTGTTTATATATTGGTTGTAATATATTTTTAAAGGGTTATTATTAGATACTTTAATATTAAAAAAGTATAGAATGTAAAATCCTGAAAGGTTATTTCTTTTAAGGTATTTCTGTGGCTAGGAATACAGTGTGGTAAGAAATGAAAGATGATTAGAAGGATGCACTAATGGAAACGTTTTACAAAGGAAAGACTTCTGAGAATGGAGCATGCATTGTAGAGGGACAATCCCTCTGTGTATATAGTGGATTAAATGTAGTAAATAGACGTTCTTTTTTTTTTTTTTTTTTTTAGCAAATACCTGTTTGGGGACAGAGAAGGTCTGCATCTCAATGCCTGCTGAGGTAACTTGAGTGTCATCAGTCTGACTGTAAACCATCAACAAAGTAAGATTATGGACGTTCCTATGGGTTTGAAAATCTTCCCAATGGAAGTGACGTTATCCAATTCAGTTCTTATATCAAGAAGAATTTGGTGCATGAACTTCACATGAGGATCCCAACCCTGTTCCTGGAGGACCCCTTGTCCTGCACCTTTTACTGCATGCCCTATTCCGTCACATCCTTCATGACAAAAGTCATGAAGAGCTATCAATTAACTAATTACTGAAACCAGGTGTGCCGAAAACAAAGAGAACACTAAAATGTTTAGTGCAGGAGGTTCTCCAGGACTGGGGTCGGGATCTAGATTAGCCCTCACTATGTATAAACTGGATTAAAATTAAGATCTTGCGGTTATACCGCACGAATGTGTACTGCGTATCTGTGTTTTACCTGCGTTTCTCTAGCAACGCCTTCAGTAAAGTCTCCTGATCTGCAGCACGAATCTCATTTTTCAGCACAAGTTCATCTACGATCTTCTCTGCAATGACTGTAAAGTCATTTTCCTCAAGGTCCAATAGCACTGCCGCTATAGACATCAAATCCAAAAGAGGTGTTATTTAAATTCACAATGGGAACAATGATATAACTCTTGGAACAGGTTCAAGAAATATTTGTAAATTCTGTGTAGTTAATTATATAAATATTTGAAAACCTCATGCAAACTACATACAAAGTAAAACATGAATAGCAATGTCAAAATCTCAACCACACAAATTTCCTCTTAAGTGTCTTTGGATCTCACCTGCGCTCATGACCTTGCGGAGCTGAATAAGGCTTCTGAAGGTGAGACAGGAAATGTGTGAGGACCCCCATTTTCCAGTGGTTGGATTAAATGTTTCCTCATACCCCACCCAGCGACCAGTCTCCTGCCATTTTACCCCCAACAGCTCGTTCAGCTCTACATATGACTGACACAGACACAGACACACAAAATCACATGATGAAACTCAAAGAAAAGTTTCTTTCTTTTTTTTTTTTTGACTGGAGTGAGATCATGTGTACTGGGACTGTGCTTACCTGAGCATCACCTCTGGTGGTGGCGTTGGAGTTGCTGTTCCAGGCTGCTGCATCATAACAGACATCACATTAATACATAATCATGATATTTTGAAGTTAAGATAAAGAGTTGGATATCATTGTGCCATATTGCTGAAATTGCCCGTAAATTCAATGGCTTTAAACTTTACACTCCAAGTTTTGCTTGATGGGAATTTATTTATTTATGGTTGATATAAAGTTTAGCTTCAAGCAAAATCTTTTATGCAGCAAGCTCTGTTCTATGATGCAGTACAGTAGAACTTTGTATTGTTATTAAATAGAATAGTAATAAAATGGATTTTATTGGGATTATATGTGACTATACACCACATAACCCCTAATGGTGAAGTAATTTAAAATGCACTGATTTTTTTCTTCATTGAAAAATGGTTGCACTGGAACGAATTTATTATGCTGTTTATTTTTTGTTTATTTATTAAAAAAAAAAAAAAATCAGGTATGAATATTTAAAGTTACAACTTTTACAAGTTTTGATATGTAAATAATTGTGCAAACTACAGCAGAGTTTACAGAATAATGATGCAAGCCATATAATTGTTTGTGTGTGTGTGTGTGTGTGTGTGTGTGTGTGTGTCTTAGTTACCATCTGGGTGGGTTCTGATGATGTAGCTCTCTGGAGGTTGCTCCCCCTGCTGTTCTTGTCTCTTGTGCTCCAAATCATAACTTTCTGTATGGGTTGGAATAGTCCTGCAGGGGGAGACAGAGAGCCTAAGTTGAAAAATGCAGATCTCACCTGCATCCTCATACATATATATATATATATGACATATTAATGCATGTAGCAGTTTTCATGGTAATTGGCTTTAGAAGACAAGAACACTGAGCCACTTCTAGGTACTGAAGCCCATGTAGTACTTTACAGATTATATATTTCTCATTAGCAGAGGGCAGAGGTTCATTAAACATTTCTGCCCAGTTTTTAAATGGTGGTTGTCAGAGTTTGCCAGAATGCAACATTGTGATAAGTCAAATATTATTATTACTAATCAAATAAAATAATCGAACAAAAGTACATTTATTCAAGTTATGAAGTTTAAAAACTAGAAGCTTCACATGCTTGATATTCAGAAAATGTAATAATTATAAATACAGTAAAAGAAAAAGTAATACAAATGATTGATTTATTTATTTTTGTAAAAATAATTTATAATAGTTTTGCCATGGTCACTTCTGCTTCCTTTGTTGGGGAAAGGCCATGTGATCAATAATACCACTAGTTTTTGGCCACAAAGGCTATTCAGTTCTTTGCATAGTTTGATTTGATGTAGACAGCACTGGGTTGAAGGGGTTCGCATTGCCATCTTACAGCAAGTAGTTTCTGGGTCTGAACCTGCCAGTCGATCAGTGTGTGCCAGTGTGTTCTCTGAGTCAATCAGGTTCAACTCTTAACCATGATCCTTTCTGTATGAACTTCGCAAAGGAATGTGCTTGCATGGGTTTCCTCTGGGTGCTCTGGTTTCCTCCCCAATTCAAAAACATGCAAACTACATCAACCAGCTACTCCATAGTGAAATTTTCCATAGTGTGTGTGGCTGTCTGTCTCTCTGTTTTATCCCTTTGATAAGTCAGCCGTTTTTGTGCACCCTGTTTCTATTATGCCCATCATCAGCAGGGCTTTGTGGCAACTTGTGACCCATTAATTAATTACATTAATTAAAAGAGTGGACCTGATCTGTGTGTGTGTGTGTGTGTGTGTGTGTGTGTGTGTGTGTGCGCGTGTGTGCGCACAAGCATATGCTATGTACCCACATATTGCATGGTGTGAGTGGGTGTGCGCCCGCTCCCTCACAGGACATGTCATTGTCCTGAGAGACAGGGTATGTATGTGTGGTAGTTAGAAGCATACACTGATTATTTTATAAAATAGCACATAAGGTATTGTTTTTTTGTTTCGCTTTGCTTTTTGTTTTGCTCACCTCTGCAAAATTTAGAACAGCTTCCATCGGTAGGGTCTGTCCCCTTCTTTTTCCGGTTTATTTCTCCCCCCAAAGTTACACCTAACCTGTTCATGTATATATGCAAACACAATATATGAGCTGTAATAATATCATAATAACAAACTGGTTTAATATACAGTAAGTTATATTTACATATGCAGCCTAGATTATTATTTGGCATAGCTTCATCCCATCAGATCTGAAATGCTACACTTTCAGATGAGCATATTATTATTATATTATAGGAATGCATTACTATATACTTAATTTTCCTACTAGAAAAAGCCTAACAGCATTTTTTCACAGGCTTGTCAGTTCTATGTCAGCGCACCACATTTTCTTTTCACTGTTTAATTTGAATGTAAAACGTCCCCGCCTCTATCTCTGTCTCGCTGTCCCTCTGTCACTGTTACTCTTGCAGACACGCCTACATGCACATATACCATGAGTCCTTAACTTAAGTGGATTCAAAACGGGGGCCTGCCTCAAGCACATCTGATCTAGCTATAAAGAGTTTATTAATGAGAAAATGAGCTGGTGGGTCACATGTTTTAGTTACAGCATTAAAACTTGACTCTGTGCTGGATGGTGAATAACTAGGCCCAGGGCATAGACGACTGGGTATGTTCAAATTGTGTTTCTTCTGAGATGAGATCTGAGATGGAACATGGTTTCATTCGGACGTGAAGTATGTGCTCTTGTCTGATAAGCTTTGCTATCAGTAGTCACAGTCAGCAATGCGCACACAATTCTCTTTAAAATCCATCTATATACTGTACATTGATATAGATATTTTACTCTGTAATATAATATAAAAAGAATATTTTACCTTTTAGCAAAAACATATTTTTATTAAAACATATATAACAGATTTAAATGCAGTATCCTAAAGGAAATCACGAGCCCTGGGTTTATTGCTTATTTACCACATATTTACTATTTATTTATTGCTTATTTATTGACTGTTGCCCCTTTATTTTCCCCTAGTGTAAAATAAGATCCCCCAAACGCTTCATGTCATTTATGGTTTGTAAATTTAGCGCATGAGCAAGACTAGACTGTCCTGGCTACTACTAGCTTTTTGGGCTTTGTGTTTAACATCCCTGCACTGAATGCACCACGTCTTTTATTATGCATTTGTGTTTTCAATTAAATATGTAATTAAAATTATTACAATATATGAAATTATTTACATAAATAAATATTTATGGGATCTATGGGATCATAGCATCTATAATATAAACCATTGTGACAAGCAGTGGTATAGTGTAGGACCATTTGGTAGAGTTTTAAAGGGCAATTGAGCAAAGCTTTAGAAAAAAAAAGTTGTCTGAGAATGTTTTTCGAGGCTTATGGATCTTTCCACACTGCGCCTGTCATGGGCTCATAGTATCCAGTTAAATCATGTTTTGGGTCTAGTATGTTCTGTCTACAGTGATTAGTCCACAATATGCATATTATATTGAAATAGTTAACGTTTGCCCTTGCCCAGAGATGATGTTACAACCCTACATGTGACTAGCTAGATATTAGCTAGCTATCTAACTAGTTAACTCCACCCTTCACAATTGTAAACCAAACACCAACTTTATAAAGCTATCCTTAGTATCCTTATGTCTTATAGGTCCCGCCCTTTCTGTGGTGCATGAATCAAAAAAGGTGTATACTAAGCCTTTTTTTTTTGTGTAATATGCTTGAAAATATTTATTGTATCGTATATTATTATCTTATATTGCTTACTTTTATCCAAAGTCAGTAATAAAACAATAACTTTTTATGAGAAATGGGGAATGAGCAAAGATCCCTACCCTGAAGACTCTGCTATGGTGGAAGACTTAATGACTAGCGCTTACATTAGAGACTTCTTATGTCAATGTTAAATAAACCATATGCTTACAAAAAAAAAATAATTTAATAATTAATTAATAAATAAACCCTTTACCATATTTATAGGGTAATTATAGCATTGCTTGACTGAATTCAAATTAATTTTAGCTTATTTGACTTAATTGAATTTGAATGGACAATCAACTTATTTACTTTGAAGGAATTTGAGGTTATGTTACTGGTTTATGTGTACATTTGGCAACACCTTAACAGATTCCATAATAAGGATTGGCAGTGTAAACAGCACAGCACAGCAAAAATAAATACGGGTTTTTGCATATTAGTCATGAGGCTGCAAAATATTCAGCCGGAGGCACAATTGTGTTTCGCTTAAAGCAGCAGAATAGCTTGAGTCAGCCTTCTCTGTAGGACAAAACTTCATAGATATGGGAATTATCAAGCACACACCAGCATGTTGCACACCCATGCACACCCAAAATGGTAAAACTGGCGTCCACTGCAAATGTTCCAATGATTTGAAAGAAACGCTGCATCAGGTTAATATTTATTTAGTACACTTTTCTAATTATTTCTTAAATAAATATTAGTGCTATGTTATATATGTTTTCTATGTATTTTTTCATAAGTTGAGGTTGCTATTACTTTTTTGTTAAGTAAAAAAAATTCAGGATTAAATTGTGATATATATATCAAATAAATTAATCTTGCACAAGTTACTTGTCTGGTCATTGATACATAATTAATATTTAAATAAATACATATAAAATCATGTTAAAGGCATGCGTCTGTGAATTAAAAGGATTTGATGAAGAGTGAAGGGTTTTTCTTCCTAATTTGGTTCCACTCTAAAATGAAACCCTGCTTTGTATAAAACTCAAGGCAAATGTCCTTTACATGAAGTAATTTTTTTCCCAAGATTACAATAATTTGAACATCATCAACACCCCCCTCCCCCACCCCCCAACCTCTATACGCGCCAACTTTATCCGGACCCCATACAGAACATGAATTGTAAAAAGCAAGTACACTGGTGTTAGCTTTTCGATAAAAATCAAATTAAATGAATTGCTAATAAATAATTAGTTGTACGTTGTTGGGCATGTTGGCTTTGGAAATTCACACAATTCATACATGCCCTGCAAATTTTATTGCAATATTCAAGACAATAATGTACACACATTTCACATTCCTAGCCATCGATGATGTTAGCATGTTGGAAATAGAGGGACACACCCTTACCTGGATCCAGGTGTTGCTGGATATTCTTTAATGTCTTATTGTACGGAGAGCCACAGCCGCACTGTAAAACTCGCAGTCTTCCAGGACAGGAGTAACCGAAGGGGGTGTAAAAAAGATAGATAGATTGGAAAAATAGAGTGATTGTACAAAGGGAAACACCCATTCTGACGCCATCGCAGAGTCACTTAAAGATGGATGAAGCACAAACTGACGTCTTGCCACTGTCTTCACCCCCCCCCCCACCCCCCACCCCTTGCTGAGCACCCAGGGTGACATGAGGGTGATAAGCACTCACTGTACAGAGTGTGTTAATTATTGATAAAGACTAGTTTACAGCAGGGATACCCCAAACTTGCTAGAGTCATATTATTCCCTAGCTGCAATGTACAGTGGTCTAGACAAACTACACAGGTTTAGGAGGGATGTATTGAAATTGAGGCAAGAAAACAGGACAGTGGGACATCCATGGTGTTTGTGAGGTGTGAAGTTTGAACATTATAGAAACAATCAGCATGAAAGCATATGGTATTTAAACGTCAGCTTGTTTACTTATTGGGGATTCCTTTTCTGAGAGCCTTCTCTTCATGGTCTTCCTCTGATCAGTTTGAAATGTCGTTTTTTCTTTCCACTAAATCATTGATTTCTGTAATTATGCTGCTGAAGAGCTGCTTGGCTTCATGTTTCTTGCAGTACATCATGCTATTAGTGAGTTAAAGCCACCTGTAAATAAGCGTGGTAGTCATAAGCTAGCAAAATAATCCATATGCACATGCTGCAAATGTTACCAATAATGCTCAGCTTCTAGCAGGGATATACCACACCTGCATGTGTAATATAATTCCACAGCTGCCATGGACAGTGGTCTAGTATAGGTATGTACATGTAGAGTGCTAGAGGCAGTAAATTAGGAGAATGGGACAAACCTGGTGTTTGAGAGGTGTGAAGAGTGACTGTGATGGAATTTGGGTCTTGTAATCAGCATGAAGGCATCTGGTATATTAACGTCAGCTTGTTTACTGATTGGGGATTCCCTTTTCAGAGGGCTTCCCCTCCATGTTCCTCCTGTGATCAGTATGATGTGAAGGATTTTTTTTTTAATTTTCTTTTCTTTTCTGCTGAGTCATTCATATTTGTAATGATGCTGCCAAAAATCAGTTTTTCTTCATGTATCTTGCTCAGCCTAGTTACATTAGTGTCTAAATATACCTGTAGGAAAACATGATGGGTATGAGGTAGCAAAATAATCCAGTTGTACAAAAATATGGCATCATAAAATTAAATGTCATATTTGGATGAAGGATGGTTAAAAAACAGAAAAATAAAGCACTCAATAGCATTTTTAATGCCCTTTTACACATTTTGCACATTTTTGAAAAATTACAACCCAAATTTGAAGCGCCTTTAATGAAAATTGGTCAGAAAAATCAATTAATCAATAAATAAAAAAACAAACAAACAAATAAATAAATAAATTGATAAATTAATTCTGTCGATTCAATTAATAAGTCATCTCAGTCACACTCACTCATTTGCTAAACCACTTATTCCTGTTAGTCGCGGGGAGGCTGGAGCCTATGTTAGCCGACCCTGCGTGAAGGCGGGGTACACCCTGATCAGTTCACCTGACCATTACAGGGCTAACACACACACACAACCATTCACACTAAAGTCTCTCTAAAAAATTTTTTAATCCAATGAAATCCAGTTCAACCATATCGAAAATCCTAAGCCTAGAACATTGCACTACCCGTGGTACAATACACGACTTCAGTGAGCCTTGTTCAACTGCTATGTTGAGCCTTGACATTTACACATAGTTGAACACTGTTAGAAACGTATATACAACATTATGTAAATTACCTTTCCCATTTTGATTAATATATTCAGTCATTGGGGCGGCACGGTGGCGTAGTGGTTAGCACGTCCGCCCCACAGCAAGAAGGTCCTGGGTTTGATTCCCGGGCTCGGGGCGTTTCCGTGTGGAGTTTGCATGTTCTCCCCGTGCTTGCGTGGGTTTCCTCCGGGTACTCCGGTTTCCTCCCACAGT
>JBCNYG010000003.1:12220946-12233750 GCA_039654305.1 Porochilus rendahli | reverse complement strand
GTGTGTGTGTGTGTGTGTGTGTGTGTGTGTGGGTGTGTGTGTGTGTGTGTGTGTGTGTGTGTGTGTGTGTGTGTGTGAGTGTGTAAGCTATGTGTTGTTACAGGTTCTCTCATGGCGGTTATCTAAACTCACAATACAAAGTGATGGCAGCGTTTTGCTTCTGTTGCCTCTGCGCTGTTGAGGTTTCAGGTTCATTGTAACATTTTTAGAGGAGACGTGAAACAGCGCCACCTTCTCGATTACCTCAGAAACATGTGGACATGTCGAAAATCCTGGACAGGTTTTCAGTTCACTGTTTAAAAGAGTGTTTTCTTTTTCTGCAGGAACACCAGAAAAGTGCGGGACACTGTAGTATACCAATCATCTGAGGCCCTCACACACACACACTCACACACACACACACACACACACACAGACAGAGGGATTCCTTAAGCCGGAGATGCTGACACGACATCTGCTGTGAGCGTTTTGGTCGGTGGAATGTGATCCTCTCCCACAGACGGCTCACGCCCAGACTCCGGTGTCAAACTCAGAGCACTCGCCGTGCATGCAAAAGTCATGCTTTCTGTTACGCTCTGTAAGCTAAAGCGATGTAACATCTCAAAGAAGATTAATGTTACACACACACACACACACACACACACAGATTCATCCAGTGAGTACAGTATAAAAAGCTGTGGGTGCTGTGCTGCTTTAGTAATATAATCAGCGTTGTTGTAACGTGATGAATCGTAGTACTTCATCTACTGAATAAAGGAATTAATAGCCGTCGCTCCTTCGCCATCATCTCTTCTTTTCTTTCTCCAGCTCATCATTACCTAACGAGAAAGCGTCTGGAAGATTTTACAAACCTTAAAGTTGCAGTTTTACTTCTAACACTGGAGACTCCTTCCACCAACCTCAAATATTCACATTTCTGCTTCCGTGTCCTTGTGTGTGAGGCGTTACTATGGAAACGATAATGTACCATATCAGAACCAACACCTTCATATCTGCTTTGTTCTTTCTCTCTGTCACACTGATTAATACCCAACACCCTGAACTCTAGTAGGAAACAGGAATTCCCAGAGGAAACCCACGCAAGAATGAGGAGAACATGCAAACTCCACACGAAAACGCCCTCGGCAACCCCAGGACTCGGACTCAGGACCTTCTTGCTGGGAAGCTGAGGCTTATCACTATGCCAGTGAGCCGCCCGTGAGTGGCGAGCGTTTCATCATCGTGAAATAAATGCTGACAGAGCGGCTGAGAGCTCAATGTGTAGCAGAGCCGCCTCTGAGAATCAGAATCCCGCTAACGTGGTTAATTGTGCGATATTGACTGTCTCACATTACATCATCAAATATTAATTTAAAAATATTCACAGGGTGTCAACCGACTCTGTTTGAGGGCGAGGTACTCTCTGAACAGCTCCCCAGACCACCGCAGGGCCAACACACACACAACCATTTACTTTCACACCCCGAGATTTAGAGCAGCTAACTAGCCTACCGTGCATGTTTTTGGACTGTGGGAGGAAACCGGAGGACCCGGAGGAAACCCACGCAAGCACAAGGAGAACATGCAAACTCCACACAGAAACACCCGAGCTGGGAATTGAACCCAGGACCTTCTTGCTGTGAAGCAGGCGTGCTAACCACTACGCCACCGTGCCGCCAGGATTACTACAGTATATCAAATAAATAAATAAATAAACTATACGGTATATATCCTTTATTTTGATGAAATATCCAGTCAGCGAGTTCCTGTTCGCTGATAATTCCAGATAGATGACGAACATAAGCTAACTGATTGGATGTTGATTCTATACACTGTATGAGGGGGAAATGTATGTTACAGAAAAAGCTGAGATGTGAGTAATCTATCGTCGGTTGAAGGGTTATGTATAGGCCCTTATGAAGGATTTGTTTTGAATAATCATTGGCAATCCATTTAGCAAAATCGCAGCAAAGCAGAAAGATCACTGTAAAAATGATTCGACCTTTCTCTGATATTTAAATGGTTTTAACACTGTGGCCTTTAGTTAAACATTAATCAGTTCCATCCAAATAATCCCATCTGTAAATGCAACATTATCTCACAAAGGTAGAATTTTATGAATTTTACACAGAAACCTGTCCCATGGAATAATCTGAACTAACAACGTTGATAAAGGTGAATCTAACCAGCGGGCGAAGTGTGGTGGGTCGGACGTGTTGAAGGCGAGACTGATAATGAGACATGCTTGGGAGGGAGACTGGACGAAGATATTTCGGAGTAAATTTACAAGAAAACAATGCATTTATCAGACAATAAACGAGTGGAGGAAGTCTGAATGGAGTGGAGAGATCAATACATCTCTTGAAATAGCTGAGAAAGCTGAGAAAGCAAGCTCGCTAATGGTGTCTGTCTGCAGCCATTTATTCATCTGACTTGTGTTTCCTTTCTGCCTCGTCTACTTTTGAGGAACATTCTTGTCACATATTGGCTGCTGGACAAACAGCTCGAGGATCACCACTGTCCACCATTAAGTTGGGAAATGGGGATGGGAAACTGAAATGTTTTAAAAGGAAACGTGGTAAAAGAAAGCAGGAAGCCAACAGGGACACGCAGGAAAGCTTCATGCTGCCATAAACTTTGGTGAAGTGAGATTCTATGAACACATTACTGTATTGCAGCGTCGCGATTGTGACGTTTTAGATGTCACAGCAACATAGCAGATACAACGTACCATTGACCGTCGCTTTTACATTTTCAAATATAACAAACCTAAGGCTAGTCTATGGTATTGTACAATGTCCTCTGCAGGATGTTTTCTGTAACTTTAACTTTTTAAAAAAATCCTCTCCTGACTCCTCCCCTCACTTCCATGTCACTTACAGTGATCACCAGCCAATCATCGACGTCTGTGAAGTCATTCATACAAGGGGCCAGATAACACTTTCGCTCAGTGTGGTAGGTCGCCCCCAAGTACGCATGGCACCACTGGTTGGTGGTGATTGGGCAATAGGGAAGGAAACACTTGGGAGCCCTGATGTGGACACCCTGATGAATTACAAAAATACATAGCATTTTCTCTGTGTTAGAGGGGACTATTGAAGAACAATGCCCAGACAGACTGCATATGGTTATTTTTTTAAATATTTGTCACATGCATTTAGCAATGCTGATGCAGTTTTCTTAAATGATGTGTTTAAATCGTCTTTCTGGAAAGATGTTACTTGTGCTTAAGTCACATTGGGACAATAACAGTGTTTAATAAGGGGGGGGGTTCACTAATCTCAAATGTAACGGTTGGGATTCAGGATAATAGTTTTTTTTTTAGTGTTAGCACTTGACACTGAGCGGAAGCGGGGTACACCCTGAACAGCTCACCAGACCATTGCAGGGCAACACGTATAGCCATTCATACTCACACTAACAGCTAGCGACAATCTGGAACAGCCAATTGGCCTAATGTGCATGTTTTTGGACTGTGGGAAGAAACCAGAGTACCCCGAGAAAACCCACGCCAACACAGGGAGAACATGCAAGCTCCACCGAACCCGAACCCGGGATTCGAACACATTACCTTCTTGCTGTAAGGCGGACGTGCGAACTACTACCCCACAGCGTCTTTTTCTTTTAAACTATTTCAATGATATTTAATCTATTACTAATTAGAAACTTAGTGTAAAAGTAGCAGAGCCCGAGAACATTGGCGTTTGAGAGTGCAATGCATCGCTTTGGCACTTGTTTGGAGTTTGCCATCTCGGAGCAGTTGTTGATTGATCTTACAAGATACCAGTGAAAGAAACTTTCTCATGTTGTGGGCTCGCTGCAGCAGATACCAGGATATGCATCGGCCATATTAATAAGTGGTTAAAGATGCCGCAACCCTCTCAATTTACCAGAGCTTGGGACCGGCTCCAGGTCAGGCTAGTCGGGGGAAAAGAATTTTATTACATATGAAATTTTGGCAGCCATAACAGTGGCATGGGGAAAGCACGTCTGCCTCAAAGCAAGAATGTCCTGGGTTCGAACCTCATGTTTGGTGAAGGTGTTTCTGTATGGAGTTTGCATGCTCTCCCTGTGCTTGAATGGATTCCCTCCACATACTCCGGTTTCCTCCAACAGTCTTAAGACATAAGTCATTAGTCTAATTGGCTGTTCCAAATTGCCCCAAGGTGTGAGTGTAAGTGTGTATTGTTGTGTATGTGTGCGTTGTCCCTGCTATGGACTGGCAAGCAGCTTAGGATGCACCCCGCCTTCGGCCGGAGTCGGCTGAGATAGGCTCCAGGCTCCCTGCAACTTTAGTAGGATTAAGTGGTAAATTTTAAAAGAAATTTTAGCACAGCTGAAGGTCTTGTATTAATTATAAAGGTTAATATACAAGTTGTTCATTATGCATTTTTCCTTTAATAGCAGAATCGGTCCTCACCGAAAAAGCTTGTTTTTTTCTGTGATCATGTCTCTTTTACCAACAATGAATCTACTATTTCACCTCGTCCTTTTTACCCAGTGCCCTCTCTAAAGGTTTGCGTCTGTGTTTTTAATATCTCAGCTGAATAGGCCCTATCAAGGTAAGACTTCTTCATTATGTACCAGCATGAATGATGATAAGAAAACTAGCATGACAAACATATCAGTGATGGAATGTGGCATAGTGAGTAGATCCATGTAACGAGTTCACTGCTGGAGCTCATTAGATCGGCGAATCGGTGCTGCAGGATAGTGACACACTGCTGCTCTCAGCAATCTGAAGGTTGAGTCTGCAGTTAAAATGCCACACAGAGCGAGGTTTAAGACGGTCAGAGGCATAGACGCATGGCTCTTCTTATTCCCCGCCCTGTCGCTTTGATTGACAGCTCCATTCCACCGGGTGTCCTCGATGTCGTAGTGATTTGTGGTCTTGCTCGGGCCACGAGGCCATTTTACAACCTCCACCACTGTCTCCCGGCTCACTAAATAGTGGCGCTCTGCATGTGTGTGCGTGCACAGTGAAAGGACATTAATTTTCTTTATCATCTCACCCTGCAACCCTCCTCTCTGTCTTCCCCTCTCTCCTTCCACTCTCTTCCCCCTCTCTCAGTTCTTCATAAACAGCCAGCGCCAGAGAGCCGAATTGAGTCTGGGCCCAGGAGCGAGCGAGTAGAGAGAAAGAGACATTAATAAAGTTGACAGCATTTAAGAGGCAGACAACCTTTACAAAAGAGTGCAGCCACTTAACGGCCCCTGCACAGGCACTCATAAAGCAGGGCGGCATACAAGCGTGACTGCAACACACCACCACCAATCACACGCCACGCTGTACTGACACATTTCATACACATACACGCACACACAGAACAGGACTCCCGCAGTTAGACAGTGCAGAAAAACACAAGAATGAAGGAAACTCGTCAAACTAAGGGCTTTCTTAACAATCCCTAGACACTGCAGTTGGTGGAGTATGTTCAGGAAACAGGAAACCAAATAAAGTACATCCCTTAGCTATTCGAAATCATTGTGAACTTAGAGTTGGCCCTACAGTGAGACTTTATCAGCTTTAAAGGTTTATTAATGGACTTCAGCTATATATATATATATATTTTATATCTATTATATATATTAAAACACAACAATACATTTGCCACCACATAGCTTATTTTAGGTGAGGCTGGAGCTTTTCGCAGCCAATAATGAGCGAAGGTGAGGTACACCCTGAACAGCTTGCCAGACCATTGCAGGGCTGACACACACACACACAACCATTCACATGTACACTCACACCCATGAAAAATTTGGAACAACCAATTAGCCTATCATGCATGTCTTTGGACTGAGGAAGGAAACCTGAGTACCCAGAGGAGACCCATGCAAGCAGAGGGAGAGTATGCAAACCCCACACAGAAACGCCCTCGTCAAGCCCGGGACTTGAACCCAGGAACCTTCTTGCTGTGAAGTGCATGTGCTAACTACTACACCACCTTTGCCACTCTACGGGCAGTGGTGGCCCAGGGGCACGGTGCTGGATTACTGATCTGATCTGAAGGTCGGGGCTTCAAGCCCCACTATCACCAAGTTGTCACTGCTGTCCCGCCAGTGCAGCTAACTGGGTTATCAAAGGCCAGCCACGTCTCTCACTGTCTGTGACCTCGGATGGGATGGGTGCCAGCCTTCCTGCAACTCTAATTAGGATTAAGCGGTTCATAAAATGAATGAATTAAATGAAAACTCCATATACTTGTATAAATTTATATATGTCACTATAACATTGTTATTATTATATTTAATTATATAATAGACGACGACGGCACTGATTGAAAAAAGAAACTTATAGTATATATAGTATATAGTAAAACTATATAGTAAAACTCTGAATGAATTTATGGACATATTTTTTACAGTGCAGGATTTACTGTATCTTACTGTGAAGTATCTACTAAAATCAGAAAGATTAGGCTATAAACAGACACCGTTAGCTACACAGAGCTTAGCTCAGATCTATTCACAGGCATAACCTGGCCTGCCTCTGTCATGGTTAAAATATGTAAAAATAAACAAGAAGAATGTCATTTTGGTTTGCTTTTCTTTACGTTTCCACAGAGTAGATACCAAAACACTTGAATAGGGTCAAAGAGATGTTCGACATTCTGTCTCAGGGGCTATTCCATGGCATCCACCTGGCCTTTAGCAAATAATTCTTAATTATATGCTTCATTTGAATATTCGCATCTTATTGATCAGACTTGGCATTCAGTAGTCCATTAATTCATTATATGACACAGTCGTTAAGTATAATAAACTATTGCCACAATAAAATCATTTTTATATTAATAATATGAGTCATTTTATTAGTTTCTTTTGTAAATAGTCATGTATTAGGTGGGATAATGTACAGTTAGCTGGTCATTATTGTGAAATAAACCTCTACAAAGTGATTCAAACGTGGTCACTCTGTCAGGGTTTATTTTGCAGAGAATGACGAGCTTGCTGCACATAATTTATTATTTTTTTATTTTTACAGAAAAACCAGACTTTAGATTTTCATTCTCTTAAAGTTTATAAGATAAAATAAAATGCAGCTTGTTCCCGAGAAACTGCAAATTCCTCTCTCCTGACTCTCTAGTGGTTGAAAGCTTAAAGTAAAATTTTTACCGCTGGGTATTACAAAATGCTGGCACTAGAGTCTACGTCCATAAATGTTAAATAAGCATGTCCTTATAAAAAGATTCCCCATGCAAAAAAATGATACACTTCTCTTTGTCCAAGTAGTTGTGAATAAGCTGTTACCAAAAACAATTATAATGTATTAGTAGAATCACAATATTGCCATTTCAAAGGAATATTCATGAGTACAGGAAGTGCAAGAAAAAAATAGAGAAGAGCCACGATTTACTAATCTGGGAGGTTTACTTAAGGACAGAATGTCAAAATGATTATTAGGACTGTGTTGCTGTGTTGTCGGATGTTCCCTCATGTCCCTAATGGACAATGAATTTCACTCTTTACACACATTGCTCCACAGCTACAAGAATTACACCCATATTACTGCAAACCCAGTCTAATCTGATCCTTAGAGACATTTAAAAGCAGAGGCCAATACAAACCATCTAACCATATATTAAACAGGTGAATGCTGATGTGTGTGTAATGCATTAATTTCCCAGTGAGCTCTTCACATACGGCTTCCGGTGGCGTTTTGTTTAATTGTGTTTTTCTTTATAGAAATAAAGCATGGGGTGTATATTTGTTGGGCTTGCTGTGGCTGTACAATACACAATGCTAAATATTTCACACCGTTCTTCTAAGAACAACGTTGTACGCGTTCAAACTAAAGCCTACATTTTCTGGTGTAAACTCACTCCATAATGAACAAGGTAATAATAGACAGAATAGGGGTGGGGTTAAAGAATCAGATAATTGGTCTGGGAAAGAATTGGTTATTTCTGTTTGTGTTTGTTTGTTTGTTTGTTTCCTTGCTTAATTCGTCCGAGAGTCATAAATTAAGAGGTAGTCAATGTTTTCTTAAAAGACATGGACCAGAAATGTTTAAGAAGCTAATAATAATATATTTAATATGTGATCTATTCATCCGTGATATCTGTGATATGATATCTATCAATGAAATATATGTAGATAGATAGATAGATGGATGGATGGATGGATGGATGGATGGATGGATGGATGGATTGATGGATTGATGGATAGATGGATAGATGGATAGATAGATCGATAGATAGATAGATGTGAGAGAGAGAGAGAGAGAGAGAGATGGCAGGCATGGTGGCATGGTGGTCAGCACATCCACTGCAGGGTAAGAAAGTCCTGGGTTCAAGTCCCAGACTTGGACGTTGCATTTGCTCCCTGTGCTTGTGCGTTCGTTCATCGTTCATCATCCGTTATGATTTCCACCCACAGTCCAAACACATGCACATTAGGCTTATTGGCTGTTTCAATTTGCAACTTTGGACATGTGTGCTGAACCTGCAATGGTCTGGCGAGCTCTTCAGGGTGTACCCCGCCTTTGCCTAACTCCTCTCTGCAACCCTAGTTATAGGAAATGATTCAACCTTCCAAGCAATCAGATGAGAGAACTCAGTAGCGCTGTGCTGTAAACAAGGTTTAAGTGAACAAGAGGTGTATTAACAAGTGAGAATGTGTGTTGCCGCCAAGCTTCGGTGTTATTTACTCCTGTCGTTGTACAATTACACATGTATCTGCTAAATAAGTGCTCACTCACCCCGCTTCCTTCAAAGCATCCCATCACTCTGTAATTTCGCACACACATTCACACACTTAAAAGAGAGTAACTGAACATAGGAGTCCGACAATAAGTGCCTTGTGCACCTAGCTTCGTTGCTTATGCAAATTTATGCAAATCCATGCGCAAGCAGACACTGACCTCAAATCGCCAGACACAAGTGCTGTAAATATCAAAATTTCCCCCTCACGCTTACTTTTAAATCGGTCTTTTGCGTTTCCAAAATGGTAAAAAAATAAATAAATAAAACATGTAAATTAAAAAAAAAAAAAAAAAAAAGATGGGACCGGGGAAAAAAGTCCATAAAATTTCTCATTAATATGCAAATGCAGGCAAACAGATTCAAGCGTGGGATTGAATTAATCTCTGCCACCTCCTTCGAGTGTGCCTTAATCACAAATTACAGACAGGCATCTGATGGACGGCTAAGGCCTTGCATGCTGTCAGATAAGGCCCTCGGGCTCGAAGGGGATCGCCCAATCAGGTAGAAGGGGCAGAGTGATCTGAAAAATGATGTTACTTTACCAGATTTTGTTCTGGTGCTGGGTGATTTTCATGATGCTTTCACCTTTCTATCTTTTTAATCCAATTCACTTCAGTGAGACCATGAAAGCGTTGCAGCCAGAAATGTTTTTTTTTTTTTTCTCAGTTTGCATGAAGTAGTAGAGAAAGGGAAAATAATAATATTGCGCTCCAAAACTCTGAGTAAATACAATTACAAAGTTAACAAGTCAACATAACAATAGAGGCTTTAAACAGCGTGCTGGAGTACAGCAATGAGTTGAAAGAGTTGAATGTGAGTTCAACTAGAAGTCACGGCATAAAGTCAGTCCTAAATCATATTATGAGAAGAGTAAAAAAAGTAATGCCTGTACAAACACTCTTAAAGCAGAAAACTAATACGCAGGATAACGGTTAGCACCCACCCTTCTCAGTATAACAGAGTACGTGCACAAAAGTACCCAATAATGGTAATAACTCACACAGATCCAAGTCAAGAGTTTTACTCACTCACTCTTTTACTGAACCGCTTAATCCTGCTAGGGTCACATGGAGGCTGGAGCCTATCACAGCCGACTGGGTGATAGCTCCCCAAATCATCGTAAGGCCAACACACACGCAACCATTCACACGCACACCTAGCGGCAATTTGTAACAACCAATTAGTGTAATGTGCATGTGTTTGGACTGTGGGAGAAAACCGGAGTACCCGGAGGAAACCCACGCAAGCACAAGGAGAACATGCAAACTTCACACAGAAACGCCCCGAGCTGGGAATCAAGCCCAGGACCTTCTTGCTGTGAGGCGGACGTACTAACCACTACGCCACCGTGCCGCAAAAGGCCATAAGTTTCAAACCTTTCAAATGTTTGCAATGAAAAAGATGAGATTTGGGTGGCACCGTGGCGTAGTCGTTAGCAATCTCAATTCTCAAACTTTCTGCATGGATGTCTCCAACTTGCCGCTTTTCCTTGGGAACGGAAAACAACTAAATATGTGTGAATTGTTAGAGAGGAGTTTGAAACTACTCCGTATCAGAGGATAATTTTTTTAACATTCGCAGAGATCTCAAAGTTTCACAAACAAGGGGAGCGAAATGTGATGCCACGAATGTCATGCGACAAATTTGAAAACATTTCGAGAAAGACAAGTGACAGCCCTGAATTGCCATTCGTGTGAGTTGCTTTTTAGCCCCTAAAGACGGAAGGCAGGATACAATACTAATGCTCAGTATTTAGGACAAATTAAAATACATCGGAAATAAGCCTGACTTTAAAGTTTGGGGCTAGTCTGGAAATTAAAAACGCACCTTTTAAAATCTTGCTTAAAAAGTTACAAAGTGAAGTCAACTTTTTCATGGTGGTCAGAGGAGCAGACTGCAGGCCGTTCTGTTCAAAAGCTTTTCTCGCTGGCACAGAGTCCTACCGTCCCCGGCAACTGTCGCCTGGCAACATGACTAAGCTGCTCAACATATTTGTGGACTTTAGTGAAATTTATGCCTAGGAGACACGCCGTTTGATTTGGGGAAGGGAAGGCCTGTGACTGCTGCCAGATAAAATCCGAAAACACTTCTTGCTATATTTCTCAATTCTGTTCTAGCCTCAGAGTGCATTCCATCACCTCTTCACCCAGAACTGTCTTTATTTCCCCTCTTTTATTTATCACGCTCTTATTCCAGTAATCGTTTCCTTTCCCTACATCTCCCCAACTGTCATTCTGCGTCTACCACTCCCTTTATCTCAGTGCTCGCTCTATATAACTCTTCCTATTTGTTTTTCCCGGATTCCCCATACCCCATTCTTTCATTACTATATTTGTCTACCACTCTTTCAGTATGGCTGCCATTATCGGTATCCACTCCGCTTTCTCGGCTGCATGTGCTGTGGGAAATAAGAAGACGGCTGCCGTTTGCTCTTGATATTGTGTCATAATTAGCAGGGGTTCCGCGCTGGCACACCACATGCTAACAGATGGCAAGCTAATTCTATTAGCTCGCACGGGACTAGATGAACAGCTTTTAGCCCTGAACGCCAGCGATGACCTTCAACTGCAGGAAAGCGTGGACACCAATCTTTCTCTTTCCATCTCTGTCATTCCTTTGGTCAATCCCACCGACAAGCTTAGGAGTTTCCAGTGAACATCCAAAAGCTTGTTTTTTAAATTTTAAATGGGAATTAATTTTTTAAGAATCACCGCCAAAAGTTAGACAAGTAATTATAAAGCTCAGAGTTTTAACTTGAAGCTTTGTCACACTTCCATGGAATACTTCTTGGGTTAAATGTCAATCCTTCAGGTTTTCATTGATGGCTTTCTGAACACTTGTTCCCTTTTTAATCCCACTTCAGTCCGGGAAAATTCCAAGTGTCTTCACTCTTTCCCTTGAGTCATGAATCAGATCCATCAACAAGATCTTAAGCTGCACGTAAAGCTTTTAACAGCACATCCTTTTACACAACTGCCAAACGATGAGCATCAGAACATTGTGAAGAACACTAACCACTGGATTCTGTCCTACAGCAGATGTTCAGCACACTGGTCCACTCAGGTACAAGAGTAAGTATATCCTAGAAACAAAACATGGTGTCGGTCCTTCAGTAATAACTTCACACAACAGAGGGGCAAAGGGGTACAATGGGGTTAACTACTATATTACTAACAAGCCAGTAAACCTTAAGCAAGCTTTTAATCTCTAATGAGACCTTAATGAAAAGCTTTATTAGTTATGGATTACTCACTGAACTTGGCACCCATTTACTGCTTCAGCGAAGGTACTCAATTAAAGAAATCACACTACTTTCACTCGCAAACGGTTCTACAAACAATTTCAAGAATTTTGCTATTACGCATTATGTTTTGTGGACTGCCTCCAAATCAGTCCATGTGTCCAAGATTCTAGTTAGCACCAGTGTCAGAAAAGAACAACTGGTTGACCGACTGTAGGATTTATATGGAATTATTACGGGTCTTCGAAAGGGCTGACGTGAAATAGGTTTTCATCAATAGCTTCCTTCTTGTTGGTCATACAAAGTTGTTACTTATACATTTATGTTTTTGCATTCACTGTGAATGTCAGTGACAATACTGTAAATTTCATATTATTATTCATCAATTTTTACATTTGTGTACATATTCCTTACAGTTCGTTTTTTTCACTTTATATTTATGCTCATTTGCCCCAATTTTTGTATAAGCCAAAGCCTGGGTTTACACTGGGGCCATGATGTCTACAATCTCCATGATTTCAGAGAAAATGATGAGCATGGGATAGAATCGTGATGATCTTGAGGGAAATTGGTGGATTCGTGATGATCTTGAGGGAAATTGGTGGATTCGTGATGATACTGAGGAAACTTTGTGGAATCGTGATGATCTCAAGGGAACTTGGCGGAATCGTGATGATCCTGAGGAAACTTGGCGGAATCGTGATGATCTTGAGGAAACTTGGCGGAATCGTGATGATCTTGAGGAAACTTGGCGGAATCGTGATGATCCTGAGGAAACTTGGCGGAATCGTGATGATCCTGAGGAAACTTGGCGGAATCGTGATGATCCTGAGGAAACTTGGCGGAATCGTGATGATCCTGAGGAAACTTGGCGGA
>JBCNYG010000003.1:12201146-12211434 GCA_039654305.1 Porochilus rendahli | reverse complement strand
TATCAAGTACAAGTAGAAGCACTAACACACCTGCACACACTGTTCTTTGTTTCAAACAGCAACAGAAACCTGTGTGTGTGTGCGAGAGAGAGAGAGAGAGAGAGAGAGAGAGAGAGAGAGAAAGAGAGGGAGAGATGAAATGAAGCAGAGGCTCAGACAGAGCTGGCTCTGCAGAGCAGACCGTTCGAGAAAATGGAATCAGCATAACTGCACTGTAGGGACAGATAGGCCATTCGCGTTCTCGCAATTTTCAGCACAAAACCCGTCCTCCATCACTCCCCAGGCAGCGAAGCCAAACTGGAGCTGGAACAATGCGTTCAAGTCACAGTTGCATAGTCGGCGCTGCCTATTGTATTCAGGGGGGAAAAAAAGTTGCATGAAAAGCCAATATTGTGTTGGATGTGAGTGGGGGATTGCGGCCTGCGCTGTGCTGAGCTGTGCCACTGTCACGTGTGCGATGAGACCCAATCCAAAGGGCAAGGGTTAGCTTGAGTAATGGCTCTAGTTGGATGTAATGAATACAAAGTGCCAAGTACCCAGTGGTCTTGAGTGCATGTCTAGCCTGAGGCTGCATTTGGGATTAAAACTCCGGAGAAGCAAACTGCTTCTGACGCCACCGTTAGAGAGAGTTCAGTACACACCTGTGAAAATAACACACTTATTTACTGATTCCACTGTGACGAGAAACTTAATTAAAGCAGCACTGATCTGGTTAGTACTTGCTGTGTGTGTGAGTGTGTGTGTGTGTCCGCAAGATAGAATACCCGTTTGATTTTGCAAAACAATGTAATTTTATATAAATTAATTTACTCTATCATTCAGTTAATTGCTAAACCTCTTAACCCTACTAAGGACACACGGAGGCTGTTGCCTATTTCAGCCACCACTACACTGGGCGAGGGCGGGGTACACCCTGGCCAGTTCGCCAGACCATCACAGGACAACACACACACACACACACACTTACATTCGTGCCAAGGGTCAATTTGGAACAACCAGTTCGCCTACTGTGCATGTCTTCGGACTGTGGGAGGAAACCGGAGTACCCGGAGGAAACCCCACACAGAGCTCCACAGATGTGAACCCTGGACCTTCTTGCTGTGAGATGGACGTGCTAACCAATACACCACTGTCCCGCCCGAGCCTCATTCAATAATCTGTTTAATCATTTCATACAAAAGCGAAATCTAAATAATTATTACACAACTAACTCAACTTAATGCAGTGTATTACACACATTCCGGATTGTCAGAAGGAAAGTTAAACAACACTTAATCCTAAAGGGTTGCGAGGAGGCTGGTGCATATCACAGCTGACACCAGGCATAGGCAGGGTACACTCTGACCAGCTCACCAGACCAGTGCAGGGCACCCCATGTACACCAAGGGTTAATGTGGACCAGCGAATTAGCCTAATGTGCATGTCTTTGGACTGTCGGAGGAAACCCGAGCACCCAGAAGAAACTCTCTCGAGCACAGGGAGAACACGTAACGTCCGAGCCTAGGACTCGATCCCTGAACCTTCTTGCTGTGAGGCGGACATGCTAACCGCTACAGCACCGTGCCGCCCTAAACAACACTATCAGGGTCCACAGTAATTATTCTTTAAGAGCTGATCAGTAACACGGTGTAAGAGGAACTGGGGGGTAGAAGGTGACAGTGAGAGTGTGGACACGTGTCTGAGACGAGGAGCTCGGGGAGTGAAGCTAATTCTCAACTGCCAGGGGATTTGCAGGATTGAAGAGGAGGGAAAAACAGAGAGTAGAAAATGAGGGGGGGGGGTTATTTTGCATTTTAATGAAAACTTTGAACAGAATGTAAATCACCCCAAAAGAGAAGTGCTGATACATAAAGGGGAAAAAAAGCAGGAGAAAAAAATAACAGAATCAGCTTTGATGGAATTTTTAATGAGATGGATATTTCGACTGATGCACACTTAAAGGTAAGAACGCTCCGGGACAAAGCTATCGGTGGGAAAGTAATATTAAGAACAATACTGTTACAAGAAACTCTATAAACTGAAGAGAGATTCATACAAATAATAATAATAATAATAATAATAATAAAAAGTCCGGCGTGGTCGGATTTTTTTAAATGTCACATGAATGATTTGCTGGAAAAGGTTCAAACACAGTAGGGGGGTAATATTTGCACCTCCTGCCATTAACTGCAATTTCAATTCAGCGTGCGACGACATGGTTACCGAATGATTCGTGATTCAACACATGCTGCATTGGGTTGTTCTGACTACATGGCCACTTTTAACTCTGAAAGCACGGAGTATAATCCTTCACATCTATCGTTTCTAACGTTGGACCTCATTTTTCAAACTGGGGTTGAACATTTATTCCTAAATTTTCCACATGAGCATTTAAACACAAACTGTTTGAAAGGTATTCATGAAAATCCTGTCAGTTTGCATTTTGGATGAGAAAATGGGCGCAAAAATGTATAAGAAATCCTAAATCTGTGTTCATTTAAGCACTAGGAGACGCACAGATGTGTAATTTTGATAGGGTGGGGCGCAGGGAGGCTAGATGGGTCAATTTTCACATTTCTAAATAATCATCATTCAGACCATACTCTTAGACAGACCGAAAAGTTTACGGTAAAATCCCATCAATTTTGGCTGCCAATGAAATGCCATAAATGTAACGGTGGCTGTAAATCAAAATTACGGTAATTCTCTGTAGTTTTGTAGAATATGCCAACGTATTCTTGAGAAATTACAAGTATGGTCATTTTTACGTTAATGTCTGAGAGTGCATCCTCCTGGACAGTGCAACATCACACCCTCCTTTTAGTGCGATATCCATGTTTCATGTCCAGGTCTCTAACATTATATAACATATAATATCATGCACCTTTTATATGTATATGTATATGTGTGATAATGTGAATGTATGTATATGTGTACATATATATAGGTATATATGTATGTATGTATGTATGTATATGTGTAAGCGTGCATATGCACATGTACAGCTTTGTGTTTATATATTGGTTTTCTTTTGTGCAACTTTTGTAATTGCTGCTAAACTGACTTTTATTGTTCAGGCACCAGTTGACAATAAAGATCTCTTACCTTATTCGACACTGGGCAAAGGTGGGGTACACCCTAAACAGCTCACCAGGCGATCACACAACCATTCACACTCACACTCACACCTAGGGTTCATTTGGAACAGCCAATTAGCCTGATATGCATGTCTTTGGATTGCAGGAGGAAACCGGAGTCCCCAGAGGAAACCTAAACATGCATGAGGAGAACATTCAAACTTCACATAGATGTGTCCGAGCCCATGCCCGTGCTGCCATGCTGTACTATCGTATAACAACAACAACAACAATAATAATAATAATAATAATAATAATAATATAAATCGTATTAGTTGTCTCAGAGGAAGTATCTTATCATCTGCACTATGTTGGATTAAAATGTACACATATGACCCGCTGATATCTGAAAAGCTTTGTTTATTATTGAAGTCTCTATTAGAAATGCTTTGTTCCTGTATATTCCGAGAGTCTTTCTACCCAAAACAAGTAAACAATGAATGTTTCTTAATTTTTAATTTCTCTACACTTTTCAAACACCCTGTTATTTGTACACTAATAAGTTTCCCCAGACATGTTTTCTTTCCTTAGTGCAATATTAACTCTTTCCTGCCTGTAAATAATAATAATAATTATTATTATTATTATTTATTTTTTTTATTATTATTATCATTATTATTGTTATTATTATTATATTATTATTATATTATTATTATTACTATTATATAATTATATTATATTATTATTATTATTAATATATTGTAAGAAATAATTCTAATGGTCATTTTTTTCAGTCATCCTACCACTGATTTCATTCCTTTGACTGCAAAGAAGTGATGATGAAACGAGATTCAATTTAATAATGGCTTTGTGCTCTGCACCCGGAGGAGAAAAACAGAGATGAATTTTCAGAGAAAACAGCAAGTGTGTGAAAGTTGTTAATTTGATAATTACTATTATTCATCCATATCTTCACTCAAAGGGGGAAAAAAAATTAAAAGACTTTTTTTTTTGTTGTTCTGATAGTTTGTCAGTGTCTCTAGCTGAAGTGAAACAAGTATTTCGTAAACTATTTCTAATACATTTCACCCGAGCTGCAATTTATTCTAAATTATATGGAACCTCAGACTAATCAGGTAACTTCCCTTAATTACAATGCTAGTAACGAGCTAATGTTAAATAGCTAATGCTGAGCTAAAATATGTGATATCTGGCAATAATGTTAACCTGTTTTTCACGTATCATTTACTATGTCACTCATTCGTCAAACCGGTTAATCGAACTCAGAAATTCCACCGTGACGGACAGTACAGTTGTAAGGTGTCCGAGCCATTTCAACCAGTCTCACACTACGAGTTGAAGCCTAAACCCTAATCTTGTGGATGGGCAAAGGTAAGGTCTTGAGTTATTTAGGCAAAGAAGAGAAGATATCCAATGATGCTTCTGGGTTTTTTTCTTGAGAGCAAAAATATGAGTGTGACGGACTTTGCATGAAAATTTCATCAAACGTTATTTTACAATTCTCTGAAACCCAACAGTGATACACGATTGTAAACTCAATGTATATGTAATGTATGGGGAGTAGGCTTGCTAATATATTGCAGTCGGGAACAAGACGACAGGCACTTAGCAGCAATATCTGAAAAATTCTATATGACGGACATTACACGACAGACGTCACATCTGATTACAGATAAATAATACATTTGCTTTGGGAAAATTTCAATTATCCTATTATTGATCGTTCTACATCAAGTTACACACTTTCATCCATTTCTGGGCTTTAACATTGTAGGAAATCTTTAAAAAGAAACTCTTTGTGCTAATCCATCTACATACCCACCCTTTCTAGAGATACGTGCAATAAGAACATGATTCAAGCACGAAAAATAATCCTCAAAATCACACAAACGACAAAACGACATCATTGTAGTGCATGTAGACTTTTTTTTTACAATGCATTGTAGTGCATTGTAGACTATGGATTGGTATCTGCAATGAGTCAAAGACTAGAAACCACCCACCCCACTGTCCTAGAATTCATCCACCATGGTGCATGTAGATGGCTAGAGCAGTACATCTTTGCTTAGGTATAGAAAATCCTGTGTTTGTGTTAAGCTGTTTTTTTTCCTCTTTTTTTTGCCTGGTCATGTCCCATTTTTCTCGGAATTGCCCGATTGTTTGCAGGGAGGCTGGTCAGAAGGTGGGGAACACCCTGAACAGCATTCCAGACCATTGAAAGGGAATCATACTCACACTTAGGGTCAATTAGGAACAGACAGTTTACCCTTTGTGCATGCCCTTCGACTAGCGGAGGGAAATGGAGTACCTGGCGTTAACCGACCTCTGTGTTCATTCCAGAATTCTTTATTTCCGTACAACCCACCTTGCGTTTAGCCGTTCTATTATTTAGTTGGGCTTTGTGTAGGCCTTATAATGAAAATTATTTACAAGTGGTACAGGAATTGCAGATGAGCTCTCCGTGGTTAGGGTGTTACGACTGTGGCAGTCAGTGTGTCAACATGTATGTGTTACGTTATGGATGAGGGAAGGACACTCAGCTTTTCAGATATTACATTGAGGTTAAGGTGCCCCGTCTGAATTAGCTCTCAGGTCTTATGACAATATGTTACTGCGTGTGTGTGGGTGTGGGTGTGACTCAATCCTAATCTTTGCAAGACGTAAACACAGAAGAAGTGCATTTCACTTACTGACTGCTTCGCAGTCATCACATATAACCATTCACACTCACACTCACACCTATAGTCTATTTGGAACAGCAAGTTAGCCTAATGTGTATGTCTTGGGTTGGTGGGAGGAAACCAGAGCACCCAGAGGGAACCTACACAAGTACGTGCAAACTCCACACAGGAATGCCTAAGGCTGGGACTCAAACCCAGAACCTTCTTGTCATGAGATGGATGTGCTAACCACAATGCCATTGTGCTGCCCTCATCTATAAATAATAATAATAATAATAAGAAGAAGAAGAAGTTGCATTTACATAGTGCCTTTCACAAGCCCATGGTCACATGGGGATAATAAAATACTTAATAATAATAAACTTGAAGAAGTAAAGGAGGAAATGATTATAGAGGAGAAAAGAATTGAACTCAAGATTGGAAAGGAGAGACAGAAGAGCAGTCACGGAGAGTCTGAACATCCCTGCCACAAGGTCAGACCCCTCTCCTGCGGTTGGTTTCCAAGCAGTTAAGATGATTCTCTGTGCTTTAGACAAATTCCTGCTGGGAGCTTTTCATCCTGTACAGCTGTGTCACATATTCCTCTTTCGATCAAAGGCTAATATCAGGCTTATCTGTCCACAAAGACGGGTCCCAGAGCTCGACAGGCTTTTTATGTACTTTTGGTAAACTGTATCTAATTCCTATGAGATTATGCTAAGCTATTCTTTCACACACATTTTAGTAAAGAAAGCGAGGGAGCTTAATCTATTTAGCATATTTCCTTGCCATTCATTATTTGAATTCATCAATACAGTGAATCTCTGGCAGTTACAGTAATAATATATGAATGTATATGTATATATACTATATTGCCTAAAGTATTCACTCATTGGTGTTATAATAACATTCATGGCCACAAGTGTATAAATTCAAGCACCTAGACATTTCATGCAAGAATGGGTCGCTTTCAGGAGCTCAGTGAACTCCGGCGTAGTACCGTGATAGGATGCCACCTGTGCAACAAGTCCAGACGTGAAATTTCCTCGCTACTAAATATTCCAAAGTCAACTGTCAGTGGTATCAAAACAAAGTGGAAGCGATTGAGAACCACAGCAACTCAACAACAGCAACTACAGCATCGTAAAGTGACAGTGAGGTCAGGGGATGCTTAGACGCATAGCCCGCAGAGGTCGCCAACTTTCAGCAGAGTCAATCGCTTCAGACCTCCAAACTTTCTGCCTTTCAGATTAGCCCAGGAACAGTGAGGAGAGAGCTTCATGGAATGGGTCTCCATGGCCGAGCAGCTGCATCCAAGCCACACATCACCAAGTGCAGTGCAAAGCATCGGATGCAGTGGTAAACATACTCCTAACCCTTGTGGAAAGCCTGCCCAGAAGAGTTGAAGCTAAAGCTGCAAAGGGTGGGCCGACATCATATCAAACCCTATGGATTAAGAATGGGATGTCGAGCGAATACTTTTGGCAATATAATATATATATATATATATATATATATAACCCTTGGCCATAATCTTATAAAATGTACTGGATTTACAAAGCAGATGGTAAAGTTAATATCCTCAATAGCTGTTGAATGAGAGAAAAACCGATATTTAGGCTTAAAAATTACAATACTGGAATATAAATGTCACTTAAACATGGACACTCAGTCCACCGTTTTCCTTACAAACAGCATGTAGATGTTTTTTTCCAGGATTCAATTGAATCTCATCAACGGTGATCTTTTGCTTTTATTCTTGCCTTCAGTTCCTCAGTGAATTTTTCTGTATACCCTTCATAGACTTTCGCTTGATTCTGCAAATCTGCAACTCAACTGGCAGAGGTTAAATCATCTGACACTGTTATTTTCTAAACTAGGACAGCAGAGCCAGACCGTATTCCCAGACGACACTTGATTGACAGGAGAAACACCTGTTGCAGCACTGCTCCTGACACCTGACATGTTGCATCATGGCAGATGCGGATGTCCGGTATTATAACATTTGAGATCCAATTTTGATTTTGCTCTCATTCAAAGGCTAATTTAGATACTAGCTTGAAATTTGCAGGAATTACTAAGAACATCTGCTTAATAAAATATTTAATAAAATATTTATAAGAATATAGTCAATGGGTTTAGAATTACTGAAGGTTAAATTTGGCCCATTTTTTGTCCATTGCTTTTTTTTTTTAGTTCACCTACAGGGTGTGAAGCACAAGGCCCATGGGCCAAATCCTACCCACCAACTCTTTTAATGTGGCCCAAATGAGTTTTCAAAGAATATGATTAACGTATGTTCTTTGCATCGACCATTACCATGAAACTCAAATCATCATCCTTTCACTAGGTAGTGACAGCCTATTTCAAGTAAACAGCTGTCTGCCTTACAGCAAGAAGGTCACGGGTTCGAGTTCTGGGTTCAGCTAAGCCATTTCTGTTCGGAGTTTGCAAGTTCTCCCTTTGCTTGCGTGGGTTTCCCCCTACAGTACAAAGACCTGCACCTTAATCTAACTGGCTGTTACAGAATGTACCCTACCTTCGCCCAGTGTCGGCTGAGATAGGCTCCAGCCTCCCCGTGGAATTAAGAAGTTCGGCAAATGAATGGAAGCGAAAACGTATGAGGGAAAAAATGTATAAAGGTAAGGTCCCTGATATTGGCTTCATTCTAAACATAAGGTGCAGTTCCCTGAAATGAGAGTTAGTGAGAGAGAGAGGGAGAGAGAGGGGGAGAGAGGAAGAGAGTAATAGATCAGGTGATATGGCAAAGACATTTATTTCATGGTGGTGACCTTTCAGGCTGGAATGTGCATGTCCAGCTCAGCCTCTTTGTAAAGAACTCCAGACCTCATGTATCAGCACTGTCTCTGCTACTAAAACGATGGATGGTTTCTTCACCTCCCATTTCTTTCTGCCTTTCCTTCCTCCATCACTAGCACTCAGGTGCTCTGACTGAAGAAGTCCACTTTCCCCTGAGTGTTTGCATGATGAATTTGACAGAATTATAAAAGATTAATTTGCAAATTTACATGCATTGCACACCTACTTCACTAGAACTGACACATGCAGAGGCCACACCTACTTCACTGGAAATGACACCTAAAGAGGCCACACCTACTTCACTGGAAATGACACCTAAAGAGGCCACACCTACTTCACTGAAACTGACACCTAAAGAGGCCACACCTACTTCACTGGAAATGACACCTAAAGAGGCCACACCTACTTCACTGGAACTGACACCTAAAGAGGCCACACCTACTTCACTGGAAATGACACCTAAAGAGGCCACACCTACTTCACTAGAACTGACACCTAAAGAGGCCACACCTACTTCACTGGAAATGACACCTAAAGAGGCCACGCCTACTTCACTGGAAATGACACCTAAAGAGGCCACACCTACTTCAGTGGAACTGACACATACAGAGATCACATCTACTTCACTGGGACTGACACAAAGGCCACATCTTTTTAAACATGAACTTGAATATTTTTGAACATGAACTTTCTTAAATGGAAATACTGGCACAAAGGCCACACCTACTTTACTTCACACAAACCTCGATGGGACTGACGGGCACAGAGGTTAACCCTTGTTTGCATTCCAAAACCCTTAAATTTTATCCTTGTTTCCTTTACTTGCGTCTTCTTCTTACGTCTTAGTCCCTGCCACCGAGGAAACATGGAGAGAATCGTCTGCTTCTGATGCCAGTGGCACAGCTGACCTGCTGCATAAAGGCGACCAACGTCAGGTGGGCTCTACTGTTTATACGCTGGCGTACAGCTCTTCTGGGAAGGCTGCTGACGCGAATCCTCACTCAGCTCTCCTTGACGCACAAATAGGAGAATTCGAGAAGACAGCAAAGACAAGCGAAGACAGCAGACCAGAAGAACATTCTGTTCAATTGACGATCGGGGATATGACAAATAAGGGTTTTGAGACGTACCCCTTGTTCACTTGGACTGACAGGAACAAAAGATACACCTCCGTCACAGAGACCATGCCTATCTTAATTTGGCTGAAAGGCCTGGACTTATATTTTACTACAAAGTATCCAGAATAAAACAAATATCTTAGCAGTGCTACACCGTGACCCAGAAGGCGACCTGGCTTTTTTCTTCACTTTGCCCTTCATCAATCACAAGTGGAGGAAATCGTGTGCTTTCTGCACCCCAGCAAACCGAGGAACTGAAAAAAGAACTCGTAATATATTTTTAGAAAGGCCTTTAGTCTCCAAAAAGCAGTAAAGTTATAACAATATGCAGCATAGTTTATTTCTTTTATTACTGTTTAACTCAATGGCCATGATAAAGTCAGATCCGTCCCTCAGTGGCCTTCAGCTGCTGCTGGAGATAAACACAGAGCCGCAGTTCATCACAATCACGGCAACAAAGTCGTATATCAACACATTAAAGACGCACATTTTATTCGGGGTGGTTGAGGGGAATTTGTGCCATAGAAGCACAACATGCGCGCGCGCACACACACACACACACACACACACACACACACACACACACACACACACACACACACACACACACACA
>JBCNYG010000003.1:12105763-12115898 GCA_039654305.1 Porochilus rendahli | reverse complement strand
AGAGAGAGAAAGAGAGAGAAAGAGAGAGAGACAGAGAGAGACAGAGAGAGAGAGAGAGAGAGAGAGAGAGCGAAAGAGAGAGAGAGAGAGAGAGAGAGAGAGAGAGAACCACTTAATTCTATCAGGGTCGTGGAGAGAGGGTGATGCCTATCACAGCTGACACGGGCCAACACACACGCACGCACAACCATTCACACTCTCACACAGAGCAAAAGGCACTTAACCTAATGTTCATGTCTTTGGACTACGGGAGGAAACTGGCATGCCCGGAGGAAACCCATGCAACCATGCGACCCTGTATACACACACACCTATATAGATAGATTGGGTAGAGAGAGAGAGAGAGAGAAACAGAGTGAGTGAGCGAGCGAGAGAGTGAGTGAGTGAGTGAGCGAGCGAGAGAGTGAGTAAGTGAGTGAGCGAGCGAGTAAGTGAGTGAGTGAGTGAGTGAGAGAGAGAGAGAGAGAGAGAGAGAATATAGGGGTTTATTTGAGCTACTGTACCCAAGTAAGAAAAGAAATATATTTTACAAATGTAACAGTATATTATTTTAGATACTTGCAAAAAATATTAAAATGTATTTTATATAAAATAATCATATTATAGTAATATTTATATACTAGTATTATTATTAATTAATAATAATAATAATAATGAATGAAAATTGTATCCTTTTTTGGTCATATCATACAAACCTTACGGAGCTACGGCTAATCCGCATCCTGTTCAGCTAACTCTGAGCCCATCTCAACTTCTTCACTTCATCAAGTTACTTTCTAACTGCAAGCCGATTCTACGCATCTTCATATGAAGAAAAGAGGTTTCAGCGTCCTCTCACTCCGGCACACGGGGCATCCCAGGGCTCCCCCTCAGGTGCTTCACTAATTTGCTGCTCTGTTTCAAATGCAAACGCTGGCTTCAGCACAAACACCACTGCACTAAAATCCAGACACAGCGAGACCAATAACACAAGAAAAAGAAAGAGAAAAAAACACGTCATGTGGAGATATGGGGGTAATAACATTCAGCCTGACTTTGCCAGGATAACACATTTCCCGCATCAATTATCTCCAGCGGGTTTCAAAGATCTTTGTACTAGCACAGAGAAGCACAATTAGCACGAGCCTTTGCTCATAAATGTCGGTGATACAAAGCACAGCAATGCTCATTTGTCCTGTTCTTCCCAGCTATGTATTAGCTCCACGGATGAGTTCCTTCACACACACACACACGATAACACTCAGTCACACACAGTCTAACAGATGAATGATTATTAAAAAGGTCAAAATCTTCATTTACGGAAAATGTACACAGGACAGCGCAGCGCAGTGTTTTAAAAAGAAACAGACAGCATGCTCGAGCATCATACGGAACACTCCCGGGCCTACAGACAAGACGAATGTCAAAATGTTATCATAAATCTCAGTAGGGCTGGGCGATACGACCCGAAATTCTTTTGCAATATTCATCGCCGTGTATATTTTCACTCACTCGCCGAACCGCTTGATCCTACAGAGGTCGCAGGGAGGCTCGAATCTCTCTCAGGTGAGACTGGGCGAAAACGGGGCACACCCTGAACAACTCGCCAGACTATCTTTCCCTCAAGCTCTGATTGAATCCGACGACTCCCACAAGCTCAACACGATTCCCTCAAATCACGGAGATCATGGACATCGGGCCCCAAAGTAACCCCAGTTTTAAGTAAAATAAAGAAAAAAATACTTTCATTATTTCCAATGAAAGGAAAGTCTAAAGCTTCCAAACCTGCATCAAAATTGGGCAATAATTATGAAAGGGACAGTGGGGTTATGAAGCAGATCATGTCTCTACATCACAGGCGTGCACGCTATACTGACATCTAAAAAAAAAACAAGAAAAATCCTTTTAAATATCTAAAAACATCTTGTTTTCCCCTCCAAGTTTCAAGGTTGTCCCACAAAAACAGAAATAAATTTAAATAAAAAGGTCCTTTCCATGCAAAATATTTTCTGGCAGTAACACACATCAGGAAATGACTGTTTCGCAAACACGCCATTGCACATAATATAAATAAATAAACAAACAAATAAAAAAGCAAACGGCTGTACTACGAGAAATAAAATGCGAAGGTTGTGGCAATACCCACGTTTGTGTGTCAGATCTGGCCAGATCGCACCACGCCATGGTTAACCAGGACACCCAGTCATGTTTTATTCCTTATTTAATGCAGTGGTTTATATTTTAGAAAGGACACGATGCCGAAAACGTGCCAGCGAGACACATACAGTAAGACAGATGGAGCGTCACACAGCTGTGCTCTGCTCATTTCAGCGAGAATAGAAGGAAGCATTATTCATTTCACTTGGATCTGTCTAGTCCTTCCAGACAGCTGTGGCATTCCACCGAGCCCCACCATTCCTCTTTCACCCAATTATCCGATTTAGGTCCGAGATAGATTGCACCCACATCCACACTTACATTCGATCACAATTGTAATGCATAATGTATAACACTTCAGCTGCCTGCGCTTTCAAGTGGGAGATATTATTTGGAAACGAAGTTTAGTGCAGAACTACACACGAATCCCATCCCAAATGTACCCAGAACCCTCCCCACAGTGAAAGTGAGACCCTTTGCAGAATTCACTATGATGGAAAGGCAGGATCTCAACCGCGCCGCTGACAGCGTCAACTGTCCGAAGAAACTGCGCCGCTGTATCTTTCTTTATCATTTTTCGTTGCTGTAGCGTGAGCTTCGATGGCGACTGCACCGTCGGGATTCGCTCGACTCTAAAGACGCCGGCTTGGGGGTGGGGGGGGTTCAGAAGGGAGGAGAAGGACGAGAGAGATTTGATGCATGGATGCGTAGTGTGGTTATGCAGAGTCAGAACGGTGTGAGGAGATTAGCATCTGCTGTCTGGTGCATTCTTCAGACTGGAGGGAGAGACTGACGCTGCGTCAGAGCTCTGCAACAATCCTGCTCTCATGTGCCTAAATACGCTGGCAAATACAGCACATTTCGGGTATTTCTTTAATTACGCTACAGAAAGACACGCGGGCGATGAGGTGCTATAATTACCATAATCATGGCGATGGGTGTAAGGACTGATCATCAAGTCAATTCCTTATAAGGCAGCGTAATGGTATAGTGCTTAGCACCCTTGTCTCACAGCAAGACGGTCCTGGGTTCGGGCGCGGTGCAGGCAAGGGTGTTTCTGTATGGAGTGCATGTCCTCCCTATGCTTGTGTGGGTTTCTTCCAGGTACTTGGGTTTGCTCCTACAGTCTAAAGACATGAACAGTAGGCTAACTGGCTGTTCCAAATTGCCCCTAGCTGTGAATGTGAGTGTGAATGGTTGTGTGTTTTGGCCTATGCGAATGGACTGGCGAACCGCTTGATGCTTTAGGACTAAGGTGGCGGGAACGCTGGTGCCCCTCCCAGACAACTCTGGGTAAAAGCTGAGTACACGCTGGACCGCTCGCCAGACACTACACAAGGCTAACTGGCTGTTCCAAAATGCTCCAAGGTGTAAATGAGACCTCTGGTTGGAACCCGCGCGCTGCCCTGCCTTCTTTACAGTGAAGTTCATACAACTAAAAAAGTTTTTCGTTAATACAAAATACACAAACAAGTTGCTGGGAAAAGTTAGGGAGTGACCACCCTAGCCGTGCGAGAGAAAAGCAACTGAAGCAAATTGATATTTTTGTGACATTCTGCGAATTAAAAAAATTCTGTCTCCACATGCAAGCGAATATTTTGCAGCTTAAACATGTTTCGTGCGAAAGTCGCGAGAAGGCCACTAAACAATTTTATGACTGACCTGCGAGTCATTTTGTTTTTGTTTTGTTGGCTTTCTGTTCTCTAACAGTGTTTGTGTTATTCACGATATTAGCACGAACAAAACGCAAATGGTGACAAAATATTCAGAATCTGGCGGATTCCAGCGCGTCTCAAACTTCTTCAAACTTCCCGCATGGAAGTCTTCAACCTGCCGCTTTTCCTTGCGAACGAAAAACAAATAATTTGTGAGCAAAACTACAAACTTTGCCACCTTCTCGTGACCCTGTGGACTGTTTGAGAAGCATTTGAGACCGCGAACCTCGTTTTGAGACATTCGTGGAAATTTTAAACCAAAATGCGATTCTGAGTGTCGCCCGGTAAATTTGAGAAACGCCACTGACGTCGATCACTTTTCTAGTGTGCACACCCCCTCACTAAGCTTTTAATACAACAGTCTGATTAATGAGAAACCAGCTACTACGACTAATGATTATCTTTTAATAGTCTTCCCTCTCTTTCCGTAATGGATTGGTTTATCAATAGCATGGAGCAATAACCGCAGTTCATTACGTCTAATGCTACACTGTAATCTACAATGCAGCGCTAGACTGCAGACATTAATATTAATACTGGACCCATTTTCATGCTCGCTAGTCCGCAATCACAATATTTACCTCATTTGTCATTTCGGAATTAATCACAGGTCATGTTCCAGCTCTCTCCTGGATGTTTATGTGTAACTTCGCACAGTTTTAGCACATTAAAGAGCCGCTTGCCATCGTGCGCATGACTAATCGCTGCTTGGCTAATGCGGTGCGTAGAAATCAACCCATGCGAGGCGAGGAAGGAAGAGACCGCGAGATCCCGAGGCAGCAATCCACTACGCTTGGGTTTGGCAGAGGGAGGCGTCTTTCACCAGGCAAAGCAGGCACGAAGTTCAAGTTACAATCAGCCCTGACGAATGGCCCTGCACCGTACATAACACCTCGTGGGTAAGCTGAATCTGGCCTCAGAAGAGGAAAACATGCGAGGCAGAAATTGGCACTGTGCGGTGTGATGGATAATCCATTAGAGAAGGAACATTCCTGAGACACAAATCTTTTTTTAAGCTCATCCAGATCTCAGAGGCACAGCCTCAGTGCAGCGAACATGACGCCTGTGGACGATGTCGAAATCTTTAGCAATAAGGGCTGAGCATCACGACTTACTATTAAACGCTCAAAAAAAAAAAAAAAAAAAAAACACACACACACTTCAATCAGACTGAGCTCATCAATTAAACAGTGCTAAACAACCTGAGAAGAGATTTTTGTGTTTCCTCAGTTGCACCAACAATACTGCAATCACCTGTATTTACATTTAAAGCATTTGGCCGACACCCATATCTCCCAGAGCGACTGTAATTTATCACAGTCGTACATCTCAGCAGACTTCAGGGCCTTGATTAAGGGTAAGGGGCCATTTCTGTTGCAAGTTCGACGCTCAAGTTCGCTCTATAAAACGATACTGAAAAAGGCAGCTGTGGCCTGATGGTTAAAGAAGCAGGTCAGGGACCGAAAGGTCGCTGGTTTGATTTCCGAACCGGCGGGGAAAATGTGCAGCACCGGCAGAGTGAGCAGCACCTTCCTTTCCTCCACGTTCATGGCTAAAGTGCCCTTAAGCAAGGAACCCTCTCCGGGCGCTGCAATGTGGCAGCCTACTGCTCCGTGTGTGTCTCACTCTGGAGGGTCCTGGGGTGGCCAAAATGAGTCTCAACACACCAGATATGTTGACTGTCCTGTTTCCTTTTAAAACAGGTGGATAGTCATAGGTCGGCAGGATATTTCAAAATGATGCTTAAAAAAATCCATAAATGTGTTTAAGTTAAAGCCGAACTGGAAGGATCTAATGAAATGGTGTCCTTGAGCTGGCGAGCGGCGCATGACAACGTACTCGACTATCAGCCTGGAGACTGCCGGTCTGAATCCAGGTGGGGGCCGCTGAATTCTTAACTGAAACGACTGAAGGGTAAACAGACCCCATGTGACTGATGTGTAGTGTACACTGACTGTCTGACAGGTACTTCAGGGGTATGAAAACCGCTAAGGAGCCAAAACTTCCCTGAATTCTCAAGTATAAACAAGATAATACAGAATCAAAGTGATAAACAATTACTCAGGGATTTTCCACCGCTGTTGACAGTCTATATACTCGCTTGTATCACATCTGGGTTGCGATGGATCGGCACAATGGCGTACTGGAGCATGTTCACCTCGGACATGGGCGTTTCTGTGTGCCGTTTGGGGACTCCAGTTTTCTCTCACACTCCAAAGACATGCACATTACGCTAACAAGTGGTTCCAAACTACCCCTAGTTATGAGAGCAAAAGGTTGGGGTTTTGTTGGCCCTGCAATGGTCTGGCAAGCTGTTCAGGGTGTCCTGCTCCGACTTCACTCAGTGATGGCTGAGATGGGCTCTGGCCTGCCCGTGACCCTAGTAGGATTAAGCTGTTTGGCAAATGAGTGAGTGAGAAAGTGTTCCAATGGCTAAAGCTTAAAACCACATGGTCGGGACCTCGATATTTGTTTTACTGCTACCGTCAGCAACAAGTAAGACGTTAGGTCATGTCTAATTTGTGTTCTAATGAACACAAAAATCAGGGAAGCTCGGCGGCTCTCAAGTATCCCAGTGAAAGTGCCTGGACATTTTTTCTGTAAGGCAAGTTGACCCCAGGACAGCAAAAATGTGCCTAAATGTCGTCTACCACGAACAACATGCCCGCACACACTCCTCTCTCCATATTAGGAATTTAAGAATGAAACAAACATCAAGGAAGGTCTGTTTTTTAATAAGGCAGAAAGCAAGGGGGACCAATGACATTTAAAAATGCCCAAGTTGTATGCAACAGGTTTAAAGCGAATGACGTACACACCCACTTGCCAACTCGCCCACACAGTAAAGGACCTCTAAATAAGTGTGAAGAAGAAAAAAAAAAAAAAAACTAAGTTTCAAGCTCTGAATCATTTGGTGTCAACTCTGAGGAAAAGAAGCTGAAGAACACTTTCAAGCAGAATATCTGACTCACAAGTGCGTTTAAAATGAATAAATCCATCTCACACTGAGTCAGATCAACACAATCTGGTAATGCTATTAAGACCAAGGTTTTAGAGACGCAGGCTGCGTGATTTATCATATCGGGTTTTGAACACAGACAAAAAAATAAGGGGGAGAAGAAGCTCTGGTTCAGGTGAAAAACATGAGCTAATTTACATTTAATGAAACTCAGAACGGGTTACATTTCTTCTTTCTTCAGAACCACTACAGGTCAGCCGACGGTTTCTTTACATCACAGCCAATCGTTCTGGTTTTATTTCATCAGCTGAAGAAATTTTCTCCAAATACATAGTAGATAACAGTGTGTACCTATATTCATTCATTCATTCATTCATTTTCTGAACCGCTTAATCCTAATTAGGGTCGCGGGGAGGCTGGCACCCATCTCAGCCGACTCTGGGCGAGGGCAGGGTACACCCTGGACAGCACGTGAGGCCATCACAGGGCAACATCATCATCAACAACAATAATAATGATAATACTATTCAAAATATTATATTTATTATATAATATTAAATAATAATAATAATAATAATAATAATAATAATAATAATAATAATAATAATAATATTTTGAATAGTATTATCATTATTATTATTATTATCAACATCATCATAAATAATATATTATAATTTTCTGACCTAAAAAAGTTGCATTAAAATACACATCAGGGTTAAATTACAAGTTGAAAACTTCTCAAAACAAAGTTTTCATAGTTTTAGTTCATATACACCTACTGTTTATACAAATGTGCAAATTAGCAAAAATTGTGCTACAACCATTTTATAAAATGTCATTATTACTGGTTTTCCTGGATTTAACCAACCCAAACCCAAAATGCAAGAATTTCTTTTGTGACTATGGGCAAAGGCAAGATACACCCTGAACATCTTGCCAAACATTGCAGAGCCAGCACAGCCATTTACACTCACATTTACACTGGCATCAAGAATGTTCAATTTGCCTTATGCATGTCTTTAGACAGTGGGATGATACTGGAGTACATGGGGAAGCCCACACATGTACGTGTACCACATAGAAACCGAGGCCTGGACTCGAACGCAAGACCTGCTTGCTGCGAAGTAGAAGTGCCTTATCACAGATATTTCTTGATTCTTATAAAATAATACAAAATTGGTTTATATTCTAAGGAAATATCAGCTAAACAAATAAACTTAGCTGCACTTGAACTTAAATATATATGCCAGTTTTGCATTTGGGACTATCTATCAGAGATAGATTCAGACATTTTCTACATTTTACACAATTTTCTCTGGGATCAATAGAGTATTCTGATTCTGATTCTGATTACTCTCTACTAACTATCCCACTAAGATGGAGCTAATCCAAGCTAATTTTTTGTGACAATTTATGGACAATTTATTGCAGCCAGATCATCTAATCTGCATGTCTTTGAATTGCAGGAGGAAACCAGAGTATCTTGAGAAAACCAACACAGGGCACCAAGGCATCAAGTATCAAGGCAGCACTGTTGACTTTCTAAATATAATTTGCATGCTTATTTGACACATTATCCAAAGATCTACATTGAGCATAGTTTCATATTTAAATCTATAGATAATGACAGTAGTCTATGAAAATAATTACACCAGAGCACTGCTAAATGCTTGATTCTGATTGGCCAAAAGGTGCTGAGTAAATTTCTACAACAACAGCGTGGACAGTGTCACATAAGCATTTGCAAACTGCTGTGAATTATATTCCTCATGTGATAGAATTGTTTTATTTCTTACTTATTTTAATAACTTTATACAAGTCACATAAAAACAAGGCGCATTATCTTAACTAAAAATATTCAAATTAGTCTCAGCATGCTTGTGAAGATAGGCCAAGTAGGAGAATATAAATGTACTGTACATACACACCAGCTACTATTTCAGAATGATATTTCACATGTATTACACAGTGTGTTACTTTCATTGCATTGCATCATCGCAAAATCAGATTAGTTGATGATTGGCATATCACAATGATAAGACAATATGCAGATAATGGAGCATATAATCAAGTCTTGACTTGTTATTAATAACACTCTGCAGCCGTATGACAAAGAATGACGACAGTTAATTTTAATAGGTAAAGGAATGACTGGCATTTTCTCTCTTTCTCAAGATCATGATTGTGATGGAATATAAAATCCAAGCAGGCATTTTACAGAAAAAAATTAATTATTTATTAATTAGTTATCTTTAATATAGCTGCATATCTTAAATACTTGATCCCTTGATCAGGTCTGAAAAGATTTGTAACATTTCACTTTAATTTACTAGAATTTGGAGTTCAAGTAATTTGTCATAATTACAAGCTGCCTTTATGTATGCCTCTTTTTCCCATTTTTGCAATTACGATAAACCTTTTTAAATTGTGAAATTAATTAATTTTAAACCGCTTAATCCTATATAAGGGTCACAGGAGGCTGAAGCCCATCCCACCTGACTCCAGAGGAAATCAGGGTACAGATCCAATTCAGAAAATCCAATTACCCTAATGTGTATTTCTTAAGACCATAATAAAACTCACACAAGCATAGGGAGAACATGCAGACTATACACAAACGCTCTCACACGAACCCAAGACCTTCTTGCTGTGAGGCAGATGTGCTAATCACTACGTGACTGTGCCGTCCATCTGAACTTTTTCAGAGCTCCTTTTTTTTTTTTTTTAGACTTTTTGTTGCTTATATATATCTTTTTAGATACCTTGGCTCAGCAAGTGGGGCCAAGGGCGGTCTATGAAATTTACTTTGCAAAGCAGGCAGTTCAGAAATGGCTCCGTTTTGCTCCGGGCTGGATGGGTGAGGCTTGGCCTGGGACAGTGCATTAGTGAATTTGCATAGAATAAAATGAAACTAAATAAAATTGTTTTAAACTGTAAATAAACTTATTCTTTAGCTATTGTACAATTTGTTTGCATTTCTTGCATTTTCATGATTGTTTTCTTTGTGGGAAGTTTGTTGGTTGCTATTTGGAAATTTGTTGGAGAGTGCAAACTTTCATCAAGCCCAGTGATCTGCCATGTAAAATCAAATTGTCAAAAATAAATAAATAAATAATTATTATATCTTACAATGATAAAGAATCCTTAAAAAAATTACTGGATGCAGAATTTGATTCGGATTATCCTCAAATTTTTATGGAGTCTTTCTTGTCTAAACCATCACCTCTGGAAGAGAGTTCATGAAAAGACATCCTACTAAGAAACACACCAACTGAGGGGAAAACATAACCTCACATCAAATATAACCCCCCCCCCCCCCAAAAAA
>JBCNYG010000003.1:12073248-12085214 GCA_039654305.1 Porochilus rendahli | reverse complement strand
AAAGATACAGAAGGATGGGGGGAGAAAGAGAGAGAGAGAGAGAGAGAGAGAGAGAGAGAGAGAGAGAAGGATGGGTAGAGAGAGGTAGAGAGAGAGAGAGAGAAAGAGAGAGAGATACAGAAAAATGGAGAGAGCAATCAAGAAACAGACTGATGGAGAGAGAGCGCAAGAAACTATCAATCCGAGCATTTCTGATTAAATCTAACATCTACCAGTGTCATGCTCCACCCATCACCGATCACCACACACTGACCTCCAAATAAACTCCACCTACTTTCCCATTTCTGCCTCCATGACACATGTCCACCCTCTCCTGCATTCCGCTCCAGCACCTCCACGGATTCAGTGATAATCTGGTGACAGGATATTCTTGGAGGGCTGTTCCCAACGCGTTTCCTCAAGTAGCTCAACATGAATCCTGAGCTATCATTAATTAGGGCATTAATTACTGTGATTTCACCACAGATCATGTTTTGTTCTGATGAAGTAGAGCAGTGCAGCTCCACTCCTGGGTCCACTAAACCGTCCTGCAGGTCCTCAGTGTCATTTGGGAGTTTCTGAATGTGAGCAGTATGAGCCGAGGGTCTTCTTGCTCTTCTAGATCACTCATTATCTTTTTCAGTGATACGCAGAACAGGGGTGTCAAACTCATTTTCACGGAGGGCCACATCACTAAATTTAGAGGTGATCGAGGGCTGAATAATCAATAAAGATTTATTCTAAAAGGGCGACCACAAAATCGTTTATCCTCTTTTTATTTGTTCACTTGCGTTATCTCTCAACCCCTCACAGCGACAAGCTAGCACACAATCTCCCTCGAGTCATCAACGACTAGCTGTTCATTTGAAATAGGCCGCCGCCACCTAGTGGAGGGACGATAAATTAGATTTCACGGTAACAGTCGATGCTAAAAATGCACGATAATCGAATTCTTTGAAAGCTCTTCCTGAATTTGTATACGTAATAAGCCGTCATGGTGGGCGGCAGCAGCACATAGGGGTGAACTCCAGGGTACGTTCGGGTACCTAATGACTGCCATAAGCCAGGCATGCCATGCAACAGCCGTCTCAACCCATATCACCACCCCCACCCAATTTCTATCAGTCGTAATTAAGATTATGACTTTTAAAAGTGTGGAAATTTGCCAAATCGTGGAAAGTTCTCATCCTGTTGTTGTCCTTACTTTTCATTCAATAGTGGCTCTAATACTGGTGCTACATATAAAAATATGTCTGATACACTTATAGCCAACATCCAGTGAATTAATGTTCTCTACCGCCCGATTATTCACATGCGGGAGCGCCAACGCTTATTTGTAATTCCGCTCTCACCTTGGGCGCACAGTTAACCAAGTGGGACTCCTGCCATCAGCAGAGCTCTCACCCTGAAACACAAACGCAATATTCCTCGCCAAATATTTAGCGAGAATTAATTTAATGATAATGTAATTATTTCGAGTAGGAATCTCGCTGGCATGAATCATAACCTGCCGATTAGCATAGAGAACTAGCGATGGTGTGTGAACGCTTATTGCTCAGTGGGTTGCTCGTTGGTGTATTGGCTTGGAGCCAGAAAAAAAAGAGCTGATTAGTAATGCAGGAAATCGAGCAGACTCATGCATGAACACAAACACATTAACTCGCTCGTACTCACCGTAGACCCGGACGGAATATCTTTAAATAAGCTTCAACAAGCCAAATTTAACAACAGACATCAGAAGATGACATCTCGCCCTGGCATCCACATGTCCGAAAATATGAACTGCAGAAATCCCAAAGTATCGAAAGGCACAGCGAGACTGCGTAGTAGAAATAACTGCCAGGTTTGATAAAGAAATCGCGGTTTCCGAGTTCTGGCCCCAGAACTGAACCGATTACAGACGGACACACAGACAGACGTACGGATGACTATATCCCACCGCAGTATATGCTGGTGAATAACTAAAACACATTATTATTGCAAGAAAAAAAATTCTGGCCTGGAAATTAACACCAATATTTTACACTGTAAATTGGTTGCCATAGAAACATAAGGAAAAAAGAAAAAAATTAGCAAATGATTACAGATGGATGGATTACAGATGGATGGATAGAGGGACATACTGACAAACTAGATCATAAAACAATTTCAATTTAAAATGAAAAGAGAAAAATTTTAAGAAAACTTAGAATATGTTCTGACATTCCATAAAAGTTTCATTTCAAATAAAACATTAACACAATAAATAAAATACTACACAATAAGTAACAAACCTGATATTTCTTTTTAATTAAATTATTTAAAAAATAATCTATAATTAAATTTAAAATGTTGAATGAGTTCATTTTAATCTGACTGTAAATTTTTTGCTTGAAATTTAAATAATTCATTTTAAAATAATAAAAATCAGCGTAAACACAGCTTAGTTTTCGGGGAATGGGAGTTCTCATACAGATTAGTACACCTGTCACTCAGCGCACCTGTTCTCAACCAATCTCTTCAGCAGTGACCTCTCAGGCTTAAAATAGATAAAGCACCTGTGAGCCGTGGACAAGGGTTTGTTTTTCCCCTCTTCTGCTGTCACTTTCACACAGTGCCTCGTGGTGTTTTTCAGTTCGGACCTTCGCTGTATCACCTGCATTTAGGGGGTGTATCCGAAGTTTAAGAGCTCACAACACCTCACCGTAAACGAGGATGTTTTCAACAAACCAATTTTTAAAACGGCAAAAATACCTCAGAGATAATAAATATAATCCTCCGCCCTTTTTATAATGTATCTCTCTAATGGTATCCGAGTCAAACACTGGCTGACAGATTTCACCAACGTCGCCAAACCAGAAATGAAGGCATCTCTTACCAACTGTTTGACGGTTTCGCTTTCAGATGTAATATTTCCATGTAAGCTGGTTTCAGTGTCTTGTGCTTCTCTCCCCTCACTAAAGGTTGGGGGGGGTCGAGAATGCTTGGCCCCTCGATCGCTTCTTGCAGCTGTACTGTTAGATCCACTGTATTTTTAAAGATGGATCAGTGACGTATGAAAAGGGCACGTGTGAGCAGCGAAGTGTTCTTAAAACATGACGTATTAATAGATACATTACGCCGTGTTCCGTTCTTTCAAATGATGTACCGAATCCCATAAGCCTGTCCTTCCTTCCTTCCACGGGATCAGAAACAGGGCTTCCATCTGCTGGTGTACAAGAACGCCGCGGGATCGTAACCGGGCAACACGTTCACATTTCATTTAGAGTTTCAATTAATTCTATCTCTCTAACCATATATAAACCTCAAAATTCATCCAAACTGACAACTAACCGGCGAAAGATTTGCTTATGACGAAGGGTAAGCCGATTTCTGGCTTTTTCTTTTGTGCTGACAACCAGCTTTAGCTTCAGCATAACATTTCTTCTGGTCTTCTGGTGAATTCATGATGGGAAAACTGAACCACTCCATAAAGTCTTCTCCAACACATCGTAAAAGCTTTCTTTGAGTGTTCGGGTTGAAAATCATTCGCTGATTTTATTTTATTGCCAAATGAAGCAAATTGTGCTAAATCTGATTTTTTTACGTGACCATGTGCATATTTCAGATAGACGCAGTGACCTTGAAATTGGGTCAAGGTGACACAGGTTCAAAAGGCTTGAAGGCCTTGAAGACACTAAGTGCGACGGGTATGAACTGGAAACCGATCTGGCAAGAACTACACCCACTAAAGTGGCATTTTTGACCTCTGTGATTTAGAAAATGAGGTCACGGTGACCCAGTTTTGGAGGCTGGTAGGGCGTCCCATAGGGAGCATTCAACCAGGAAAATAAATCCATAAAAAAACAGCACTGCTAGAGTGTTAAGTGTCTGCGGACCTAGAGGTCCTGTGAAAACATAGTATCTCCTACACTTTGCGGGACCACAATAGATAGATAGACAGACAGACAGACAGATAGATAGATAGATAGACAGACAGATAGATAGATAGATAGACAGATAGATGGATAGATAGATAGACAGACAGAGACAGACAGATAGATAGAGATAGATAGATAGACAGACAGATAAATATACAAACAGACAGACACAGACAGACAGACAGAGATAGATAGACAGACAGACAGACAGACAGACAGACAGACAGACAGACAGAGACAGACAGACAGACAGACAGATAGATAGATAGACAGATAGATAGATAGATAGACAGAGAGACAGACAGACAGACAGACAGGATAAACAGGAAACGCTTTACTCAGACTGCAGCAAAGGTGTTCAAATACCACTGTAAGTACAGAACTAGCACAGGTTATAAAAGAGCACCACAGGAACCGTTACAGCAACATACACACACAGACACACACTCTTTAATCAAGAGTGCATCCACCGACACACACTGACCAACTCGCACAGTTTTAGAGGAATCTGAAAGCACGTGCTGGCGTCTGCTACACTTCATGAATATTCATCAGGCTCATTACCACACAAGTGGGAAAACAAGCGATACTTCACATCAAGATAAAGAGAGAGAAAGAGCGAGCACATGCTCTGGCAAGGGAGTAAGATAACACACACACAGGCACGCAGGCCATGATCACACACAGTATTAACAAGCGGCTCAACTGGTCAGCACCAAGTACGTGTAAACAAGGTAAGTAAGTGTAAACAAGGTCATACACGTGGAGGAGATTCACTTGTACCGTGCGCAGCGGAGCACAGAGACGCACACGGCTGAACGCTAATGCGTCCTCGTGCATCTTGGACGACACTGAAGAGTCACATCATACGTTTTTCACTTGAAATTGACCCAGACATGAAAGTCCACTTTCCACCGGTTCTGGAGTTTAATCAAAAATGTTACATTCAAACACCAATCCCAGAATTCCTGCAAAGTGATGATTAACTGGCGAAATCGGCTGCTACGTTTTGCTTATGAGGAACCAGGAGCAGGATTCTTGCCTTTTATCTGTTTTGGTGACGTCTAAGCTGTTTCGCAAATGAGTCCGCAGATGACCATCTCCCAGCGCTCAGGCTTCGTGAAGTGCTGGCGGATTAGAGATCACACGGCTTCCTCGCAGCTGTCTGCCGCAGCTTTCACCAAAGTGCCCGTCTCGCACGGCTAGCGCTTTGTGCACTGCGGCGGCGTGTGCCTGCGTGTAAAACTGTGTGTGTTCCACTGGCTGCCAACACTCAGCAAAACCACAACTTTACGCCAGCACCTGAGGGGGAACGTCTTCCTCCGTGTGAGTCTGTGCCGGAAACTGTCAGCTGAACAGAGTCCAAGCCGTCTCGAAAAGCTTCCCTTCAGATGCTCAGAGCGATTATATTTTTTCCTTGTTGTGTTTTCAGCTTCTGCTGCCAGGCTGGCAGTGAACGAACATAAAGCTGGAAACAGATGAGTGGAGCCGTGGAGAACATCCTCGACTCTTCATCCTCAGACTTGTGTATTTATACACCCTTTCCTGCTTTCACATCTATTACACTGAAGCTCAGGTTACTCTGAAACACTGCCATTCCTTCCGTCAGTCCAAAAACAGCCTGGACCAAACACGCTCAAAAAGAAACTGGTGCCGTTAAACACACACAATCACACACAATCACACACACACACACACACACACACACACACACACACTTAAAACATACAAGCATTCCCGGTTTAAATGATAAGCTTTCTATTTGGCAAAAGGAACACACTTCCGTCCAGCATAAGAAGCTTATCCCATCTGTGAAATATGGTGGTGCATAGTTTGGACCTGTTTTGCTGCATCTGAGCCAGGACGGTTTGTCATTACTGATGTCTGAATTTTACCAGCAAGCTCTGAATGAAAATGTCAAATTATCTGTCTGTGAGCTGAATCTCAAGAGACAGTGGGTCATGCAACAAGACAAAATAAAAACGAAGCATACAGAACAGAAATTTTTACGAGCAACACCCAGAAGCCCATTATCATCCCACAGTTAGAGCTCTTCTATACAGAAGAATGGACTAAAATTCCTCCAACAGACATGTAGAACTGATCACCAGTCACCGGAAGCATTCAGTTGCTGGTGTAGTTTGGCATATGGACCCCCTTGAAAATAGACCCGGGGTCCATATTCTGCAGCGAAATGAGAATATTCCATTGCATGTCCAATGTATAGGGGTCCTTGTACATTAATCTGTAGATTTATATAGCCGAGCCCCCCGATATGATTTCTCTGCCTTCATACGATTTTTGGTGGGAGCTCTCACACGTATATCCTACATATACCAAGATTAATTCATTTTAATAGCTTGTTTATAGACGGGAATAAAAATGAGGTAACTAAACAAGTGACCTTAGTCTCGACATGGAAACATGTAAAAAAGATTATCATCAAGGATGCCGTCATGTCCCATGACATGACTATTAATCTATCCTTTTGCTCTTTATATTACTTTCTCCCAGAAAAATGTTCTTACGCATTTCCTTTTTAAGGTATAAAATTTTCAGAGAATAACACCAGGTTGCCATGTGTACACGCGTACGCCGGAGGGACGCTGTAGATTTTCCTTATCGACGGTGCGCCGCACAGGAACCCCACTGTTACACTGTTACTGCACAAAGGGGGTCTGAAGCAAAGGGCGACATACTTTAGCCACTCACAGATATGAACCTTTTCATCAGGGATCAAATTCTGATGGTTCATATTTATGCAGAAATATAGAAAATTAACTCCAATAAAATCTCATGATCAAACAGTTGCTGGTGGAAGACTTTGGGGTATAGATGTTCGTTTTCTTGTGGAAACAATAACCGTTCTCATGGCTGGGCAGTTTGACGAGTGCTGTGTGTGTGTGTGTGTGTGTGTGTGAGCGAGGATTTAAAGATCAGTGAACACCGCGCTTTAAACACTCGGGACCTTTTGTATAGTCATGACGTGTTAGTTGAAAGGCACGATGCAACACACACTGCATGCTCTCTCGCCCATTCCTCCCAAACAAAAAGCCAATTTCACAACCATATGAAGTATTGATTTCAATCAGGCGATGGCATCTCGCGCGCCCTCTCTCACACCTGCTCTTTTCCTGCTATTACTTTTACCTTAAGCACGTGACTGTCAGCAAACGCTGCAGTTTCTCGCGGCGCACTAATGGCTGAGGTCAAGCGCATTAAAGCAGATACACATAGCATCAGAAGCTCGCTACCATCCGTCCAACACACACACACACACACACACGTTACGCTAAAACTTAAATGCCACCCATTCTGCATATCCGGTAAAATCTCACACAGAAAATTGTTGATGGTGTAGAAATGCCACTTCGCCGTATCTCCTCACAATCTCTTGGCCTTTCGTTTTCCCCGTCGCTCGCTCTCTCCATTCCTCCCTCTCCAAATACCATCTGTCATATCTGCAGCAATCTTCCATGAACATGAATACTAATGAAGAGCTCACACCTGACAGGTCGAAGCAAAACACACACACACACACACACACACCTTGTCCGAGGTGGAGGTGGGGAGAGGGGGTTCTTTCCAGAAACACGAGCAGCTTCCACCATAGATGGGTGATTTTAACAGGAATCAGTCCGAAACGGGTAGAACACAAATTCCTAAGGAGACTTTCCCAGGTATTTATAGAAAAAGAACAGATGCCGGGACATGAGCGAAAATCAAGAGGACATCTTAATGACTGTGACACGCTGACACTTTCGGCGGAGATAAACAACAGAAGAACAGGAGAGAAGTCTGGGAAACAGGAGAGAAGTCTGGGAAACAGAAGCGCTTCGGAAGCTGAACATTTGGGCTGAAGACAGAACTGTGCGTTAAATGAGAAGGATGGTGACAATTACGAGCAAATCACCGGCACACTTCGAGGAAGTGATGTAACAAACCCGCGTTTGAAATGGAAAAATCTACCAAACCTGTCGTGTGTGCTGATTGTTATATGATGTGTTAAGTCGACAAAAGTTTACTCGTCTGCATTCAAGCATCCGGATGAAGAGAGGGAGGTTATCTATTTTAAAGTAAACAAATAAATAAATCAAAAATAAAACATATCTCTGATAACACCTCTTGCATCAGATAGCTATAAATCACCAGCACAAACAGGTACAGCAGTAGCTTTCAAATAAAACCAGTCCCACGTCGATGTAATACGCAGTGCCTGAGGGAGAACAGCAGAAAACGGCCACTTTAGCCGCCCTTGGAGCTCTTTTCCTCTTAAAATGATGTCTCGGATACGCTGAGCCAAAGAGGTTAATACCAGAACACAAAACGCTTTAAAAGCAATGCGCTACAATAACAAAAGGTTACGATACAGAATTAGGCACTGCCTACAAGCAAACCACCCGACTGATAGCTCAACTGATATCAAACTGAGCCAGGGTTTGTTTTACACACTTTTCCTCTCACCAAGTGGGAGTGCTTTCATTTGCTTTCATTACTGTTTGTTTATGTTAATTAAGCATTAAACAAGTTCTGCCAAGCCTCTGTTTCGTTTCAAGTTCTGTACCTTCATGTCCATCTCCTACCAGAGTTAAATTGCGTGTTTTGTTTATTCTGTGCGAGTCTGAGTGAGGGTGTATGAGCCTTTATGTTTTTGTTCTGCCAAACATCCCAAAAAATTATTTTTTGCCAATCACTCGCAAATTCACGCGATATACACATACGCAAATATTCACTTGCATGTGGCGTTGCAAAACATATCGACACGCATTTCAAAATATGCAGAAAAATCAACCTCTACACCTGCACCTCTAATGGGGTGGCCTCCTTATTCAGTAAGGTTCTCTGGCAATTTTTTTTCTTTTTAATGTACATGTAGTACATTATTTAAAATCTCTGTAGCATTCATTGGTCTATTTAGTTAAAATCAGACAAAAATGCTGTTTGTTTTGAAATGTTTATCAACTTAAGTATGAATTCCTGTAAAACGCAAAAAGGTTTAGGTTTGAAGGCTGCAGTAATAAATGACACAAAGCCAACACATCCCCAGAAGATAAATAAAGACTACTGATATCTGTGTGTCTATAAATTAGGGGGAAAAAATAGTAGGCCGATATAAAATGGGATCTCACTCAGTGAAGACTTCAGTCCCGAGTTCATGGTTTAAACCATCGTTTCATCTAAACACACGTTGCAGATATATTACAGCTAAAAGGATGGTTTACGCTTATATACGACACATGACTCATGAGTGTGCAGGAAGAGCGGTGGCAGCATGAGTGGCATCGTTTATAACCCTGTCTGTATACTTTATGCACAATTAAAGAATTAAGAGACAGCTGTCAGGTTTCTGTCAAACCAAAGCGTTGAGCGATTTCATGCACAGCCGTGTTCAACACACTCACAAAGCTCTGTTGAATCTTCCTTCCAGCGTCATGATCGACTGTTGTCATGGTGTGCGTTCCAAATCAAAAACTCTGGCTTCACGTTCAAAAATGTACAAAAGTAGATCCTCCAGTAAGTTTGAAGGATATGTGAGCACTTCCTGTTACTTCCTGTCTAGCTAAGGCTAGTTTGCTCCATCAGTTGTATAAACATCGTTACATGGTGCTGTCCTACCACCAATATTTACAATATTATTGCACCACAGACACACAGCATTCATTTCGGAAGAGGTGCACAAGCAACATGCCGAATCACACAGGATAGACACCGCAGGCCTCTTGCACGTGCGTAGCTAAAACCAATACAGTCCAGTCTTCAGTGTCATGCATCACTGTGCTGTCACTGAAAGTGCTGTAATGTGCAGGATATGGATCTGTGCATGTAGAAAGTGTCAGTGACATGTCCGGATGAACAACCAATCTTTCTGAAAGATCCTCTATAGCCTATAAGGTCAAATCTGCCTCTTTTACACAACATAAATCTTTGAAACCCAGTAGAACGCACCTAAAGTCCTTAAAACCCAAAATAAACATCAACAGTGCCCTTTAAACACACTGCTGCCAAAAAAAAAAAACCCACACCCCAGCACACGAAATATGAGAGAGCAATAATATATTTCATCCTGTATATACGAGAGCGCAGACAGGCATTTGCAGCCCCGATCCATATTTCAATTTTCATCCCCTCATGTAAACTAATTCAATTTGGGCTGTATTTCCTCACCAGCAACCGCCTGTGAGAAATGAGCCTATTCTCGGCCACAGAGTTTAAACGCTCATAACACACACACACACTTTGCCAGAATCTGTGATATTTAAACTGAGAATATTAACCTTTGGTAGATTTCCAATTCCGAGTTAAAACTGATTGAGTTCATCACTTTAGTGGCTCATTTTAACACCGAAAATCTACAAAAATTATTGTGCTGTGCTGCTGATATCGAAGTTTGAAAATAAACTTTAGAAAACTGCATGAATGAATCCTGTGGGGGAAAATTAATGCAGTCCAAAAAAAAAATAAATAAATAAATAAAATCAGTCCCGACAGCGGTTCTGCCACATTGCTCTAACAAACCGAGGAAAGAAAAATCTTCCTTCTTGTATTGCACACACAGCGAAAGCATTACAACAATTCATCATTGAGGGTCGTGAATGGTTCCACTGGGGTTAACACAGTCGAGTGCCCGATAGCCCGACACTAGTGACCTCAGGCAAAGATTTTTCAAGTATAATAAGTGAACTACATGCCAGGCCGGACTAGTGATCTTCAGAGACCCCATCCGCCATTTATGTATCTATAACTAGAGCTACCAGGAAACATTCAGTGATTTCCGTCGGGTCTCATCGTCCAATCACTGACTGCCTTGCATGTATTCTTCAGGAGAGTTCAAAACGTACTCGCTCGGCCAATCAGAGAGCTTCTAACAAACGACTTTTTCAACTTCGCTGCAAAACCGTAACTTAATAATGTAGGGCTAGCGGTTTTCAACGAGTGGCTGGTAAATCACTTACCATTGGGTCAGCAGATTACAAAATTCTGTGTTGACCCGTGTTTCCAGTTAGTCTTCTCATTAATAAAGGTAAAAGTGTTGGTGCGTATAGGCCGTTATAAAGAATCAGTCAGATCATGCTATTTAGAATAAGATTAAAAATTAAGTCTTGGCTGCAGGATCCAAATTCCCAAGTAGAAAAAACACCCAACCACCCATCCATCCACTTATCCATCCATCCACTTATCCATCCATCCACCCATCCATCCACCCATCCATCCACCCATCCATCCACCCATCCATCCATCCACCCACTTATCCGAAGTCGGGTCACAGAGGCAACAGGCCTAGTAGGGAAACTGAGACACCCCTTTCCCAAGTAACACTATCTCCTTTTAGGGGATCCGAAGGCGTTCCCAGGCCAGACAGGATATAATACCTCCTCCCACTTCGACGTGCCCGGAACACCTCTAAAGGGAGGCAACCAGGAGGCATTCTAATCAGATACCTGAACCACCTCACCTGACTCCTTTTGATGCAGAGGACCAGCGGTTCCACCCTGGACCAACAGGTTCTCCTTATTTGAGAGGGTTCCTAGTAGAACCTCTATTTTTTTAAACAAACTTTAACAATCCAAACCTTTTTTGTACAGGTCAGGAGCAGAACCCATCACTTTGAGTACTGAAGGTATTTTAAAAGATTGACTGAGGGGCAGCTTGTAGTATTTGACCTTCAAACGACCGTTTCAGCAGAGAAAGAGATTCTTTCTCCGCGACCGGGAGTCCATGGGAACTAACTGGCACGGACTCGCATGGGAGGGAGGGAAGGATGGCATACGCGCCCTGTCACTCACAGCGATTACCATGGGCGCCTGTGAGTTTATTTGTACAAAAGGGGCGGATAGAGCTTTCCTTCCGAGTGTGTTGGGCCGCCTCCAAATGCGAAAGCGCAGCAGTGTGCAAGAAGGTGGGTGGCAGCATTGCATGCCACTTACTGGATAGTGGTGGTCGTATGTGATAGACGCATCACCTGAAGGGTGGGAATCGACTACAACTAAAAGATTTAAATAAAAACCTTAGCATTATTATTATTAACATTATTAATTATATTATAATTTTTTAATATTTATTATATTATTATATTATAATTATATTATT
>JBCNYG010000003.1:12034130-12046230 GCA_039654305.1 Porochilus rendahli | reverse complement strand
CGGAGGAAACCCACGCAAGCACGGGGAGAACATGCAAACTCCACACAGAAACGCCCGAGCTGGGAATCGAACCCCGGTCGTCTTGCTGTAAAGCAGACGTACCAACCACTAAGCCACCGTGCCCCCCGATAGTTATTTAATGCATATTTTATTTTAATTAAAAAAACACTACTTTATAGACTAAAAGGCAGGCAAGTAAAATGGGAAGCTGATTATACATCAGAAATGAATTAGATTATTTGCAAATGAAAGCGGAGAATACAATATGAAAGTAAACAACAGAAGTAGAGGGTTGCTTGGAGCTGTTGTCTGTGAAAAGCTTATTCGTGAATACCCTGAGAAAAGAGCGAGCTTTTCATGTGTAGAAGACAGCGTCCTTGAGAAATTTCACGCACACGAAGGCAGCTGAGACAAGTTACCCCTGTTTCCTTCTACGCCCAATTCCCTTTTGAGTTGAGCCTCACTAAGAAACACTTCTAATGTTTTGATATGGATGAAATGAACACAATCGATTTATTTCCTTTTATTCCAGATCACCAGGACGGTTTCCTCTGGAACCAGTGGAGGGTTCATTTTCCTTTTTATTTTTGCCGTGTACCAATTTGCAATTGTTCTCTTGTGACTGTGGAGAGTGGGGGCAACCTACAGTATAAAAGGTAATGTTTTCCTTTCATGTCAATCCCTCACAGGTTACACCCTGAACAGCTCGCTAGATGATGGCAGGACCAACACACACTCACATTCACACCTAGGGGCAATCCGGACCAGCTCAGTAGCCCAGGGCGTTTCTGTATAAAGTATCCATGTTCTCCTTGTGCGTGCGTGGGATTCCTCCGGGTGCTCCAGTTTCCTCCGACAGTCAAAAGACATGTAAATCACTCTTTTTGAATATTTTTAATTTCCCTAGGTGTGAATGTGAGTGTTAGAGAGCTCTTTGCTCAAGGGCCCAGTCGTGGTAGCTTGGTAGTACTTACACGACCGCTTGACCATCTGATCAGTAACCAACAGTCTTATCCACTAAGCCACCAGTGCCCTAGTAACACTGGCCCCACTGGAAGTACTGGGAACTTATCATGTGTAAAGTAGGAGCACAGCACAGTAGTTGCAATGAATACACTGTGAATTGATAGAAAGAAACTCTGGACAAATGCGAGGTACACCCTGAACAGTCCATCGCAGGGCCAACATACCACAACCACTCACATCTACGGGCAATTTTGGAACAGCCAATGTGCATGGACTGTGGGAGGAAACTAGTATACCCAGAGGAAACCCACCCATGCACATAGAAAACAAACTCCACGACAGAAACGCCTTTGCTGAACATGGGACTTGAACCCAGGACCTTCTCGCTGTGAGATGTTGGTGCTAACCACTACACCAACCTTCCATTTTCCTACCACAGAGTGTGCTCCTGCTCACCTGTCTGTCCTCTGAGCATGCAAAGAAGGAAAGAAAACGAAAAAGAATGACAAAGTGAAGATCCTGAAAAGAGAAAAGAAGCAAACCCGCCCAACAATAAAAATCTATATAACAATGTAACCACAGTCTCAGTGTATTTAGCCCAGTGGATTATGGGAGCCTTAAGTGAGTAGCCTTTTACAGGAGGATTTGCCTGCGAGGCTGCGATAAATACTAGATCGCCTTTCGTCAGCTTAGCCACTCCACGCTCTGAAAGGAGTACTGCTCAAGGACATGCTTTTTAAACCCACAGAAGAGAATCAAGACGAAAAAAAGAAGCGATGAGTCAAGAGAGAGGAAAACTAATTTCATTGCTTGGCGTTGCTTTAAAAGACAATACGTGAGATAATGTGAATAATTAATTGAAACAGGCCCCTCTTATAAGGGTGCTGGCGGCTTAATTACTCAGTGTGTTGTTTGCACAAGTGCCGTTGAGATTAGCGTATTTCAAAGAGAAATCTTAAACAGAGAGAGAGACAGAGAGAGAGAGAGAGAGAGAAAGATAGAGAGAGAGAGTCATACGGGCTCTGAATATTCCCAAATGATTAATATTTTGCAGCTGATCATCGTTTATGAAGTTTACTGGCCCTGGTCCGAGCTGTCTACAAGGCTGAAAATAGAAAATGTGGCTCTGTTTATGTTTCAAAGGAAAATAGGACACAAGAAAGGCCACTTTGTGATCTAATGTGTGTGATTCATTTCCTGCTGTATGTCGTAATGTAAAAGGTTTCTCATGCTCCGTCGAGAGGTGGATGTTGAACAAAAATCTGCATAATAATTAGTCTGGGAATAGAAAGCAGCCCCTTATCAGATCTAATAAAGATGAAGACAAAAACACAGGCACAGATATAGACATGTACATGTAGACACACACCCACACACACACACACACAATTCAGACAGGCAGGACCCAAAACACAAAGCCATAAAGGTCTCTTTATTTTGCATCGCGTCACACACAGTACACCCAAAGGCTGCCACGTCACCAAGTTGACACTGATTGGCTGTTATGTATCACTGACTTGCATGATGATGGGCAGCAATTAAAGATATATATTAATTATTAGTAATAAAACTGGAACCCATACAATAGTGGCTCATACACCATTCATACACCGTTCAGACTCGCACAGAATAAAAAATAGCCAATAAAAATGACGAAACACCTCAGCCAACCGGCAGTTCTTGAGAAATATTGGAAATGATTGTCTATGTATTTAACCCATCTAAAGTGAGCACACACACACACACACACACACACTCGGAGCAGTGGACTGCCACACACATTGTGGGCACCCAGAGAGCATTTGGGGGTTTGGTGCCTTGCTCTTCTTGCCATGAAGATGGAGGAAGGGAGGGTGCATCACACTCCCCGGGAAGCTCACCAGCGTCCTTTTGGTCCCAAAGGTGTTTTATTAACCAACTATGGCAGCCCCCAAATTTCAGAATGATCAGCCCAGAAGTTCTTGAGAAACAGCCCGGCCCATATTTAAACATGGAGGCAGATGCAGTCCATGCCAATACCCTGACAGCCTGATGACTAAAAGGTAAAACCACGCAATGTAACTCGGTGACGCTGACAGATTTGCAGGTAAATAAATGTTCATGGAGCAAATGCTGAAATCAGAAGCTTGACAGAACATGAACTTGTAAAACAGATACTTAAATAAAAAATACAGGTGATGCAAATGAAAGCAGTAATCAGTTAGTGAAAGGAAAGGCGGTGAAAAGCCTCCCATGCTTGGACACCTATCAAGAGAGACATTTTTTTCAGGAGTTCCTAGGCAATGCCTAAATCTATATAATACCGTTAAACCCCTTGCTCACTGGGCGTACAGTGCGCGGCGAATGACAGCGTGGGCGACAAATGAGGGCGAATTGAAAATCTGCGATCTCAACATGATTTTTTCCACTTTCGCTGCCAATTTCTGCGAAATCACCGTCCTCTCTTCACACCCCTAGCATGTGAAATGCACATCGCCTGCGCGTTGAGACTGGGTTGCATTCGCCACCATCACGTTTCCTTCGCCACCATCGCACTAGAAATGCCCCCTTCATCACCACAAGAGGCCGAGCAAGGGGCCGAGAAAGTGAGCTTTGCACGTTCGGAAGACGCAGGGAAGACACATGTGGCAAATGGGACATGAAAATTTGGTGTCCATAACATGGTACTGATTACGTAGCAGGTCGAACATGCTCCTTGCCATAAATATGTTTGAAATTTCTACGTAGGCAGCGCACACGAGACAAACCGGTGCAAACTTGGTGAACAATTTGGATTTGAAACACGTACCTCTGCAAATTTTTGCCAAAAAATCCCATTCATGATGTTTGCCACCACAGTCGCCCCAGTGAGCACGAGTCTTGCATAATAATAAAGGCAAGAATTGGGCTGTAGACTGGACAGAGTAATTGATAAATTACGCTCAAACGCTCAGTTGGTTGCTTTTCTTTACCACGGAGTAGTCCACCAATGCTCACTGATTTCTGTGCTAATATTCTTTGTAAACATCATCTTGTTTACAACATTGGCACCACTGGAGGATCACAGCACAGGAGGGGGGGCTGAATACACTGATGAATGGTAGAAATTTAGATTGGATCCTTTAGTCAATACAGCTGGAGCGTGGGCACGGAAATGAGCAAAAGGGGAACTGTGGTTCTGTGGATAAATGTGTAGGAACATACACAACCTTTCATTTTTTAATCATAGCATGTGGTCATACTCACCTGTCTGTCCTCTGCATGCAGTTAAGCAACCTTCTTTTCGAAGGAATAAAAAATAATAAGAATTTAAAAAAAAGCTAAACTCCTGAAAAAGAGTAAATAATCACGTACGTGTACTAAACACTACCAACACACACACACACACACACACACACACACGTGTATGTATATGCCGTAGTAATAGGGTTGGCACAGTGGTGTAGTGGTCAGCATGTCCACCTCACAGCAAAAATGTCCCGGGTTCGAGTCCTGATGTTCTTCCTGTGGATGTATGGGGTATTCTGGTTTCCTCCCACAGTCCAAAGATATGCAGATTAAGCGAACTGTCAGCGCCAAACGTGGGTGTCAATAGTTGTGTTTGTGTTGGCCCTGTGATGGACTGGTGAGCTGTTCAGGGTCAACCCTGCCTTCACCCAGAGTCTGACACTGGCTCCAGCCTCGCCTTCATCCAAAGCATTTTCAGCTATCATACTCGCATTCCAGTGGCACATCGTATTCGCTAATCTAAGTTTGTTATGTAAATGGCCATAAATAAAACTATGAATGAGATTTGTGATGCAGTTATTACATGTCACGTGTCGATTTTCCTGGTAGCAGACCTCGTTCCGGTAAAGCTTTTTGTATTGTGTTCTTGAAGGCGTCTTTCCTCTTTGACTCCTTCACATCAGTCAAAAGGGTCGTAGCGATGTTCTTCAGTTGTTCCTTGTTGAAATGACCTAAAACTTCTAGGGAAAGATTTGCTAGGAAGTCTGATACCTCACACATTGTGTCACACTCAATGCTCCCGGACGAGCCCTCAGTTTGTGACGGGAGCGGGCGACAACCAGGCCAGTCAAAGAAGTGATTGACAATTTATTAAAGATATGTAGATATTGAGGTTGTGACAACTTAGTGAGTTACAGAGACCAACAGAGATTGTGGATTGCAGAACTGTGATGTCCAGTTGTTCGCCCAGTCTCGTCAACAAGACTCGTCGCACTATAGGTGGTTCAGTGTAGTTTAGTTCCTCCATGTTGGTGCGTCTCCAGTTTCTTCATCTCCTACCACCAGGCCACCACTACCCCCTGTTTGTGACAGTATTCTAAAAAGTATTAAATACCAGATTCACTGATTTAAATGTTACACAGGCTCCTAAAAGCCTCAGTAACACATCCTGACCTCACCAGACCACACTCCAGGTAAGCAAAAACCAGGGACGGCCCTATATTCTGACAGCCCATTGGTCGGTCAATCCTAGTCATATAAGACTGTAGTTCGGGTTAGGGTTAGGGTTGTCAGACCAATGGGCTGTCTGAATATAGGGCTACAACCAGCATAACCTTGTTAGTCAGAAATGCAGTGGACAAGACTACGCCATGCAGATCTGTCACAATATACTTGGATTTGGTTTACACAAAACAGGGAAGTCCTCATCATCTCATCCCAGGGCAATTTGAGTAGGATGTTTTTTTTTCTCTTCTCATGATGTGGCTGTACCGTCTCATGATGCCTGTGATTCGCACAGATCTGAGTTCCTGTAAAGGTCGTGACACCATATATCATCCGTACTACCTTCATGTCTGCTGTTGTAATTATTATATATTATAAGAGCAGGCAGCTGGTTAATCCTAATCATGAAGCATTTCAGAACTACCACAGATGACTGAGATGAGAACACACCGAGATCCCATGACACCCTCATTTTCAGAAGTGAATAAAAGGAACCGAATCAGCTAGTATTGCACCTCAGAAGGTGTTCAGAAGTTCTGTTTGCACCCCTGTCACTCTGAGACTGGATGGTGTGTGTGTCCGGGAGGCAGTTAGCCTACGATGCATATCTTCAGTGGTTTCTCTCTGCATGTCCATGCTCCCTCTGTTCCATCGTCATCACCTCCTGATGTTGTGCAGTGCTACCGGCTGAGTCTAGCAGCATCCCAGCAGCCCTGATGAAATCATTGTCTGTCTGTCTCACATACACCTATACCCGTGCACAATAACTCCGTCTTTGGTTGCTCGGTCCTTTGTCTCCACTGAGAGAAGCTGCCTCCTTGTTTCTTTGCTGCGGGTGAAATGTGATTGCAGAATAAACAGAAAGCGATACAGGATAAGGGAGAAAGTGAGGGGATGGAGGAAACAAAGAGTAGCGCTGAGGATAAAGCAGCACGGGTGGCTTGACTGTATTTCCGTGTACGTTTGAAGGGTTCTAGTGTTAGAAGACAGACTAAGGAGGGTTCATGGAAGGCCTTTTAAGCCAGAAGATCCACAACGTAGACGATAATAGGCGCATGGGAGCTTTAATAGCTATTTAATGAGTCTTCACACTAGCAAATGGACTTACCCACACTGTTATCTTCTCTCTCTCTCTCTCTCTCTCTCCCTCTCTCATGCACATACACACACGGATCCACCGCCAGCGATGTTCCTTCCCCTCCAATTAGATCTAGCCATTGGAAGACTGGCCTAGATTTTCCAGTTGAATTTATTGCTCACTCCTTCTTTCACTTCTCCTCTTCTTCTTCTTCTTCTTCTTCTTTTTGAGAGCAGTCCCTGTGCACAGTCCCTTACTAATGAACCCATTTAAGCTGAAAAATGTTCAGCTTTAGCATGCAGAGAGCAAAAATAGTCTTTATAAGAACAATTACGCTTACAAAATTCCACATGATATTTCAAATTGCTTAACAAATCTTTCCCGGACTACATGGATAGCCGCACAGAGAAGGTAACGAGCACGACGCTGTGCCAGCAAACAGTCCATCAGCATCTACGGAGTAGCGCAGAGCCACTTTATTGAAAAATCTGTTTCTCCAACCAAGCCAATACCTTCAGTACTCAGCGGATGAGTGTCCTATTTGCTATTTCAGAGTTTCCTGCTTGCATCCGCTGTCAAAAGAGCCAATTATCAATATTTTAATTAGCCAGCGGAACATGAAAAGCGAGGGTGAAATATTTGAAGTGAAAGGAGCTTGGATGCAGGCGGACTGTTGCCAGAGATTTTGCTGATGGAACTCTAATTACTTTATATTTGAGAGAAGCAGAGAGGGGGGTCGACTCAGTGCGGGGAGGAGCGAGGATTTGTACATGATCTAATTTAGATGGTGTGAGATACATCCAAAAATGTGGGAAGAAATCATCTTAGTCAGAATGCAATGGAAAGAATATGTACACCACATATAAGCAGTGTTTCCGGAGCAGATCTCATCCGACACTGGGTGAACGCCGGGCATGTCCCGAACAACTCGCCAGCCCATCGTAGGGCAACACACAACTATTAACACTCACACTCACACCTAGGCACAATTTGGAACAGTCAGTTAGCCTAACGTACATGTCTTTGGGCTGTAGGAGGAAACTTGAGTACCTGGAGGAAACCCAATCAACCACAGGGAAAACATGCAAACCAATCACAGAAACATCCTTGCCGAGCCCAGGACTCGATCCCAAGTCCTTCTTGCTGTGAGGTGGTCGTGCTAACCACTATGGCGTCATAGCGCCGCACAATAAAATACATTTAAATATAAACATATAACAAAATTTACTAGAAAACTATTCTCTGTCAGATAGCAGGTATGATTTTATCTTAAATGATTACTTTTCAGAAAACTCTTTGGTGGTGGAACGTATTCCCTGTGCTTGCGTGGATTTCCTCCAGGTACTCCGGTTTCCTCCCGCAGTCCAAAAACATGCACAGTAGGCTGTTTGGCAGTTTCAAGTTGCCCCAAGGTGTGAGTGTTAGTGTGAGTGTGTGTGTTAGTGTGTGTGTGTCGGTGTGTGTCGGTGTGTGTGTGTTTGTGTGTTTGTGTTGGCCCTGCGATGGTCTTGCGAGCTGACCAGGGTGTACCCGGCCCTCAACCAGAGTTGGCTGAGATAGGCACCAGCCTCCCTGAGACTTTAATTAGGATTAAGTGGCTTAGAAAATCAATGAATGAATGAATGAATGAAAAGTTATTGATGGCTAATAAAATATACTGATGTCCATATTGACCAAATCCCAGGAACAGCTCATTTTCATTCAGAAATAGTTAAAGTGTGCCAGATTTGTGCTGGCCACGGTGTTGGCTCACACATTAATTTATCGTGATTCAGAAACAGAGCCGGTTTGGCTCGCTTGCAGCATGCAGAAAAGGTGTTAGCACCAAACACAAACAGCATGACACAATCTATTTTTTTTATTTACAAATATATTTTTTAACATGTTATTTTCACCGCCGGAGTGCTAATTAATTGTTTGAATTAATTACTGTTTATTTTTAGAAACAGCAATGCTGAAGTTTTTATTTCTTATAGAACTGAACCGTTTGATTAATAAATTAATTTATATTCTATGGATTCGAAGGAGCGCTGCACTGTGGCGTAGTGGTTAGCACCACCGTCTCACAGCGAGAAGGTCCTGGCTTTGAGTCTCCGGTTTGATGAGGGTGTACCTATGTGGAGTTTACACGTGCTCTGTGTTCTTGTGGGCTTCCTCTGGGCACTCCAGTTTCCTCCCACAGACAGAAAATCAATGCACATTAGGCTACTGCCTATTTAAAATCGCCCCTCAGTATGGATGTGACTGTGAATGGTTGTGTGTGTGTGAGCTGTTCAGGGTGTACCCTGCCTTCGCCCAGAGCTGGCTGGGATAGGCTCCAGTCTTTCGGCGACCGTAGTAGGATTAAGCAGTCTAAACACCACCTTGTGCCATCGAGGCACAACAATGAACCACTGTACGATGGCATTGCTCCCAGACTTTTTAGCAGAGCCCAGCTAACTTCACAGGATCTTCATGACGCTCCATATAGCAAAATAGTTCCACATATGGCCTACAGGCCTGGGGTCACTAGAGAGTGTAAGAAATCCCGGAGCACTCAGAGAGGTCAGTGTCGTATTAATCAATAGAATCATCCATAGCTAACACGGACAGCACAGTGAACAAAGCTAGCGAGCTAATGAGGTACCCGAAATGAATATCTGAATAGACTCCAGAAAGCATCAAATTGACACTCTCCACAGCCGAAGAGATGATTAGCAGCCTATCACAAGCGTTTGGACTCAACTCTCGGGGTGTAGTTACAAGCTGTTACACAGATCACTCCATAAAGCGTACCAGAGGTCTAACTAGCATGAGGCGAAAAAGAGAGATGGAGAAAAATGGCTTTTGGATGGAATTTTTTTTATTACTGTACTGCATTATATAATAACACCCCCCCCACCCCCACCCGCCCGACATAACCTCTGTTTCTGCAAACTCTATATCTGAACGATGGGCATGGGGCAAGTGATTTGACCCTGTTTGGCGCTCTCTCTCTCACTCGCTCAAACACACACACACACACACTTTACGCGGTGTGAAGTTATTAGTCGAGCGCTTACCCCACAACACAAGCAGCACAACAGTGGACTCATTAAAGATGCCATGGCTTTTTAATGAAACCTCATTAAAGCCCAGTCAGTTTGCAACTGAATCTGCAACGCCTGCGGTGTGCGCGTGTTCATATATGTGTTAGACGGCGTTTACAGAGAAAGACAGAACAAAAGCATTAAGGACATAGCATAAAATAGGGCCATTTAGTATAATATACACATATTAGTCTGTGTTATAGCCTTGGGAGTAGCTGAAAATGATATCTATACTGTTTGAGATAAAATATGACACTTTAGTGTTAATATGCGCCTCTCTCTCTCTCGCTCTCTCTCGCTCTCTCTCTCTCTCTGGCACATTTGTGTCTCAGTTCTCTTCATTAGGCAACAGTGCCGCACACAGCACTTAACATTTCAGCCAAAGCCAAGCCCTAATCCCTCATCAGCAGCAGGACAACTCAGACCCGCAGGCTTTGCTTCCATAACACAACTCTTCATCTAGAATCTCATCTCTGACTCTGTAACGAACCCGAGCCCCGATTGCAGCTCTCACTATGTGAATGCAGATATAATGGCTAAAGCAGTATATGCTAGTGAAATGAGAAATAAAGACAGAGAATGGTGAATGAAGGGACTAATAACTAGAGAGAAAGAGAGAGAGAGAGAGAGGGGGAGAGAGATGCACAGCATAGATATGGTGGTCTTAGGTCACACTCGCTGTTGCTTTCTAACAAAAATGGATTTTCAATCCCCTCATTCCTTCTGTAGAGGAGTCCTCTACAGATCACACACACACACACACACACACACACACACACACTCACGTCATGTTGACCTTGAAGCTCAAATCCATGCCCCAAATCTTTTACGGCTTCAGCTGATTTTTGTTCACTGAAACCCCATCAGTGAACACACACACGCACACACGGCTGACCCCCATAAGCACTTTTTTTTTTTTGTATTCGTCACACTCCTACAGACAAAAAAATTTGAGCAGAATCATTTAGTCCGACATGCTGAATCACCTTATAAAAAGGCTTTAGATTTCCTGTCCCTCAGCAGCAGGCTTCACAAGGACACGTCCACACTGACTTGACTGCAGCCCGAATTATTACACTCTCACTCAGGGCACGGCGGTTTGGTAGCGAGCAGTCCAAGGGCTTTCCTTCTGTCCCGTCTCAGAAGATGCTGGTGATGTTTGGTTAAAGGTGGGGTGGTACAGTGGTGTAGTGGTTTAGTACTATCGCATCACAGCATAAAAGTTCCTGTTTTAAACCTTTCTGTGTGGAGTGAAGTAGCATATATGTTCTCCTAGTGCGTTTTTCCCATGTGCTCCGGGTTCATGCAGACCAGGTCAACTGCTCGAAACTGCCCATCGTTGTGAATGTGAATGTGAATGTAGTGCTCTGCAATAGACTGGCAGCCTGCCCAGGTTGTACCGCGTCCCTCAACCAAAGTCAGCTGGGATTGGCTCCAGCTTCCCTGTGACACTGACGGATAAGCGGTATAGATAATACATTGAGGGTCACCATGTAAAAAGCCGTTTTCGAATCCTAGAGTGGTTCAGGGAATTGATTTCTGGTCTTCCTGAAAATCATGTTCGGCCTTTGCTTCAAATAAGCCCCGAGTCCAGATCAGGTGAGGGATCTTGTCCCAGAGCCTAAAAATAACAAAGACTAAATCCCTGTGTCAAAACAGGATCCGTCTGACACGAGGAGTGTAGCACTGTGATTTATAACCACCGAATCTCTAAGAGTTTGGTCCCATCTGAGTCTCTCATGTCAGTCAGTTTTACAGACTGCACATCCCCTCAACCTGAAAAGATTATACTGTCTGTTATAAAATGAGCTGCAGAAATAATCCTCGGTTATATAAATCATTTCTGAATTATGGTGTCGCTTTTTTCATTCCGTATGAAGACATTTCAAGAAGCACTCTATTGTGTATAACATCAGCATTTTTGACAACAGATATCGCTGATTGGTCCTGAGATAGAACATCCGAAAAACAGAGCATGAGGTGCATAAAGGTTTTATTATATACTGTATAAGTATAGAAAATGCATCTATTCATTCATTCATTCATTCATTTTCTATATATATTGATATACATATTCACAATTGAATGATTATATAATTATATAATAATAGATTAATTATATGGTTGCATTAGTTACCTGTCTGTACCGAATCGTTTTATACAGATTTCCTGTATTTACTGAAGCACCTTGTTAGTACCATGGTTATCTGGTACCTGTTAGTACCATGTTGTTAGTTAGATGTAAGTACCTGTTGGGCGCGTTGTTAGTACCATGGTTATCTGGTACCTGTTAGTACCATGTTGTTAGTTAGATGTTAGTACCTGTTGTGCACCTTGTTAGTACCATGGCTATCTGGTACCTGTTAGTACCATGTTGTTAGTTAGATGTTAGTACCTGTTGGGCGTGTTGTTAGTACCATGGTTATCTGGTACCTGTTAGTACCATGTTGTTAGTTAGATGTTAGTACCTGTTGGGCACCTTGTTAGTACCATGGTTATCTGGTACCTGTTAGTACCATGTTGTTAGTTAGATGTTAGTACCTGTTGGGCACCTTGT
>JBCNYG010000003.1:12012463-12023220 GCA_039654305.1 Porochilus rendahli | reverse complement strand
TTTTACTTTAACCAATTTTTTTCTTTTACTCAGGTATCTGCACTTCTAATGGGTGGCCTTTGAACTTTGGCCACCTCTGGAAATCACATGCAGTTATAATTGTTATAAAACTCCTTCCTTAAAACTAGAATATTATCTTTGCGGTGAGATAGCAGGTGGCACGGTGGCATAGTGATTAGCCTGTCTGCCAGCTCGGCCGTTTCAGTGTGGAGTCTGCATGTCCATCCTGTGCTTAAATGGGTTTCCTCCAGTTTCCTCCCGCAGTCCAAAGACATGCACATTAGGATAATTGGCTGCTCTAAATTGCATCTAGGTGTGAGTGTGAGTGCTTGTGTGTGTCTAGGCCCTGTGATAGTCTGGCGAAATGTAACGCGCCTACACCGAGTGTCAGCTGAGATAGTCTCCAGCCTCCCCTCGACCTTAGGAGCAGTAAGCGGTTTGGCAAATGAGTGAGTGAGTGAGTGAGAGTTAGATAGGAAAGGCATGTTTGAAAGCAAATAACATTTCCAAGTCCTTTTTGATTAAATATATGAATGGTTTGTAAAAGCCAACAGGGCAATGCATGGTTTTGAATGAAAATCCTAATATTAGCCTATTCATTTGGCAGAATTCAGCGACAGCAATATCCGACCATTTTTTCTGCAGGCAAATATATAAAGGTTAATAGGCATGAATAGTCCTAGTCTTGATAATCACATTAATTGGTTATTTTTTGCCAGGTTTTTGATGGAAGACACCCACATTAATTGGCTACCAGCCTATAAAACTGCCAGCACTTGCATACAGCACGTCCTTATTATAGTGGGGGGAAAAGCAGTTTTCGCACAATGCAATTCTTAGTTTTGAAATGCCCATAGAACAGAACTAATCCATGTTTTTATTATTCATTTACAGCTCGTCATTTCCTGTCAAAGACATTTAAATTATATACTTTGACACTTGTGCTTGTACTGTAGCAAAAGCATGGATAGACGGCCTAGACCTAAAATGCACAGCCTGCCAGCTACAATCAGTCAAAAATCGCTTTAAGTGTGATTTTTTTTTTTTTTTAATCACTGAGAAGCTAATTCTTGTGTATATCCTGTCCTCCTGAAGAAACAACTATTTCCACCTGATTTTATGCCACCACACACTCAAATTCTCACTAGAGCAAGTAGATAACACACAACGCACATGACAGGAGAGCTAGGATAAGCACTGAAACTACATATGACCACTTCGGCTACACGCAGGATGAGTCTACAGACAGATGGTCCTGCGTCTGCTCTGTTGCTGTTGTTATTGCTGCCTAATTTTCATTCAATCATTCATTTATTCATTTACTAGAGTGGCGGTGAGGCTGGAGCCTATATGAGACGACTCTGGAGACTCTGGACTTAAGAGCGGTTTTAAACGGGCTAGTAGCAAGGAATAAATATTTGCAAGAGAAAAAATGTAAAATAATAAATATCTGCTGTACTTTCTCCACTCTACAGAAGGGCCACGGGAAACGATTTACATGCAAAGTTTATTCAAAATAATTGAGCAGTTTTTTATTTTGGAATTAAAACCAAATCGTGATTACTGAATTAAGCGTCAGTCAAGGGAAAAATATGCTTCCATAAAGGAAATCTGGTTCGTGAATGTCTGTAGAGCTGCTGTACACACGCTGCACAAAAACGATATCTTAGCAAACAAAAATATCTTGAACACGATCATCCAGTATTTCCTATTATAACGACTAAGGAATAAGAGTGCAATAAACTAAATAAGACTTTGGTCTTTTGTGTGTGTGTGTGTGTGTGTGTTTGTTTGCTTGGTTTTTTTTTTAGCTTAGTGCCAATAGAAAAAGATATTTCAAGTTTGAAATGTGCAACATTTCATCCATTCATTCTTTCATTTCCTGAACCGCTTAATCTAATTAGGTTCACGGGCAGGCTGGCGCCCATCTCAGCCAACTCTGGGACAACAATGCCATGATCTTCTCATGTTTGCATGGGTCTCCTCCGGGAACTCCGGTTTCCTCCCACAGTCTAAAGATATGCACGTTAGGATAACTGGCCGTTCCAAATTACCCCTTAGTGTGAGTGTGAATGCTTGTATGTGTGTTGTACTGTGATGGTCTGGTGAGCTGTTCAGGGTGTACCCTGTCTTCACCCAGTGTTGGCTGAGTGTTGGCGATTGTAAGCGGTGTAGTAAATCTGTGTAAAATTAGCATTTGCATATATAGTAAACATTCTCAAAAATTCATTGAGCAAAAATGTTTGGATCATCAAAAATACCATACTTAATATTAATTATAGTAATAATAATAATAATAATATCAATAATAATAATAATATTAACAATAATAATAATAATATCCCAGAAGCCCACTGCTGGCTGCTACGATTATTTAACCGTATGTTAAGTACATTGTATTAAATTGGCAAGCATGGCGTACATATAGCTAATTCCTGATTCTTACGATGCATATTGGATTGAATTTGTGTAAAAATCTGCTCGGTTTGTACAGCAGCACTTGACATCACAGTGCAATAATTACTCAGACTGTAATTGCACACAGTGCAGAAGTAACAAGCAATAATTTAGGAAAAATTATTATGTTGAAAGTATGTCAAAGTATGAGACGCAAGATAACCATGGTACTAACAACGCGCCCAACAGGTACTAACACCTAACTAACAACATGGTACTAACAGGTACCAGATAACCATGGTACTAACAAGGTGCTTCAGTAAATACGGGAAGTCTGTGTAAAAATATTTGGTACACACAGGTAACTAATGCAACCATATAATTAATCTATTATTATATAATTATATAAACAGCATTCAATTGTGAATATTCATTCATTCATTCATTTTCCGAACCGCTTACTCCTACTTAGGGTCGCGGGGAGGCTGGCGCCCATCTCAGTTGACTCTGGGCGAGGGCGGGGTACACCCTGGACAGCCATCGGAGGGCCATCAGACACACAACAAGTCGCACTCACACTCACACCTAGGGGTGATTTGGAGCAGCCAATTAGCCTACTGTGCATGTTTTTGGACTGTGGGAGGAAACTGGAGTACCCGAAGGAAACCCACGCAAGCACGGGGAGAACATGCAAACGCCCGAGCTGGGAATCGAACCCGGGACCTTCTTGCTGTGAGGCGGACGTGCTAACCACTAAGCCACTGTGCCGCCCCAATTGTGAATAATTACATCTACATATATTATATAGTTACTGGATTTTAACCTATCTGAGCACCTGACGAGGTTGGTATTCATTTTGAGCAGGTAGAAGGCGATAGGGCAAAAAGCACTAGGTCAAAAGGTCAATTTTGGCGTTTTTTTTTTTAATATCCACTTGTTGCTGTCAGCCCTCGATATACACATTTTTTTAATACTATTTATTATTTACATGTGTTTTTTGTAGACTTGCTTCTTGCAATATTTAAAATGAGAACCAACTACCCGTTGTAAGAACTACAATAGGCCTGACTACTGAGTATAAACATGATTTCTCATAAATTACTTCAACTTAAACATGCAACTGTGCTGTAATAGAAGCTCCTTGCTGATGAAATATAGTAGCAAACATAGTGTTATTAAAAGCGGTGTTATTTACTTATCACTCATTTGCTGAGCCACTTAATCCTAACACTAGGGTCGCAGCGAGTCTGGAGTCTATCTCAGCCGATACGGGGCGAAGGCAAGGTATACCCAGAACAGCTCTCTAGACCACTGCAGGGCAACACATACATTCATACTCACACCTAGGGACAAACTGGAATAGCCGATTAGCCGAATTTGCATATGTTTGGACTGTGGGAGGAAACCAGAGTACCCAGAGGAAACCCACACAAGCTCTGGGAGTACATGCGAACTCCACGGCTCCGGAGCTGAAACCCAGAACCTTCCTACTCTGTGGCAGACGTTCTGACCACTAGCGCCCAGTCTTATTTATTCATGTAATTTTTAGAAGTGGTTGAAATATGCCTTTGTTTTATGCGACTTGCAGGTAGGCACTGGGTTACTGTATGATACTGTATGATATTGGTGATAGTAGTAATGATGATGATGTAATATTCACATTGTCTTATATGTGTTGAGAGACAGGGCTTAAGAAACTCAATCATCAATCATTCATTTTTAAAGCTGAGTAATCCTAATTAGGGTCCCGGGGAGGATTGCGCCCATCTCAGCCGGCTCTGGGCAAGGGCAGCTCGCCAGCCCATTGCAGGGCCAACACACATACAACCATTCACATGATTTGGAACACCAGTTAGCCTAATGTGCATGTTTTTGGACTGTGGGAGGAAACCGGGGTGCCTAAAGGAAACCCACGCAAGCACGGGGAGAACATGCACACTCCACACAGAAACGATATTTTTGATATCATTCTTAATATAATACTGACATAACGTGGCATGCTAACAATCATTTTCCAAATAATAATAAAAGGCATTCATTCATTTGCCAAACTGCTTAATCCTACTAGGGTCCCAGGAAGGGTGGAGCCAATCACAGCTATCTCTGGGTGAGGGCAGCGTACACCCTGAACAGCTCGCCAGACCACCTAAGGGTCAAAACCTACAACCATTCCCACTCACACCTAGGGGCAATCGAGAATATCCAATAAGCCTAACGTGCATGTCTTTGGACTGTGGTAGGAAACCAATGTACCCAGAGGAAACCATCAAGCATAGATAATTTTCACACAGAAACGCCCTCGCTGAGACAAATACTTGAACCCAGGACCTTCTTAGTGTGAATCGGATGTTCTAACCACTACGCCACCGTGCCACCCAAAATGAAAGGCAATTGAGGACAATTTGAGCTGAAAATGGCTTTTTGATGAATTCAAACTGAAGCAGGTTTCTCTCATGGCTTGAAACACCAATCCATAAGTCATTAATAAAAATCGAGAAAACTGTAATTTGTATGGCGAGACAATGAAGCAATTTCTCAGGTGAGAAACGCTTGCATATTTGATCGGTTACTTTAAATAGGCAGCCTATAAGTCTACTAACGTGTAGGAAGAATTTATTGTACTCATACCATGTAACCCATGTTTATAAAAGTGGATCTACGAGCTCTGGTTTTACAGCAAAAGTACCATTATTTCATATATAAATTTATTCCCATTCAGTTAAAGACTCACTCAGCACACGCTCATTCTCATATCAGTGCCATCCAACTCACTCACTTGAGCCCACACTTCTCAGTTCTCAGCTAGCATACTCCTGCCTTCCTGCAGTGAATTATTGACAGTGTGAAGGCCACCAAGCTTTATCTTTTCCCCACTTCGTTTGTTCTTGTGAAGAGCCTGACATCATATAAAATAAATATTTAAAAAATATACAGCTATGGAAAAAGAACTAAGAGCCCATTTTGAATGGGGATCACTATTAACCCTCTCTATATTCTCTTCACCCTCTCGCTCAATTTCCAAACTGCTTGATCCTATTAGGGCACAGGTGTCAATCTCAAGGCCCGTGTGCCAAATCCGGACCGCCAACTCATTTTATGCGACCAGCAAGAGCTTTCAAAGAATATGATTATCGTACATTCTTTGCATCGACCGTTACCATGAAACCTAATTGATCATCCTTCCACTAGGTGGCAGCAGCCTATTTCAAGTAAACTGCTAGTCATTCATGATGCAAGAAAGATTGCAAGCTAGCTTGTCACTGTTAATCTTTGTCAGAAAAAGCAAGTGAATGAAGGAAAAGAGGACAAATGCTTAAATGAATCATTCTGACATGCAGATTTCATGGTTATTTGGCCTACGATCATTAAATTTAGTTATGTAGCCGTCAGTGAAAATGAGTTCGACACCCCTGTATTAGGGTCACAAGGAGGCTGATAACTATCTCAGCCAACACTGGGTGAGTTCGGGATACACCCTGAACAGATCACGCGGTCATCGCAGGGCCAATACACACACAACCAATCACATTCATATCCGCTCCTAGGGGTGATTTTGATCAGCCCAGCAGCCTAATATGCATGTCTTTGGAGTGTCGAAGGAAACCGGAGTACCTGGAGGAAACCCATGCAAACATTGGGAGAACATGCAAACTACACACATAAACACCCTCACCAATCTCAGGACTAAAACCCAGGACTTTCTTGCTCTAAGGTGGATGTGTCACCATACTGCTTCCTGTATAATCATGACCTGGGGGAGAAGGGAGGGGGAAAGGGGGGGGGGATAAAGATAAAGAAAGAAATCCTGATATGGATTACATCTAAAATCGAATTCTACTGAAGGAAATTGTACCATAAGTTTTATGTGCTGTGGGTGAGGAGGAGAGGCTGAGAAACGGCGAGTTACAAGAGAAAAAATATGGATTGATAATAGTGTGATTTATGCCCCATCACTCTCCCTCTCGCTCTGGCTGTCATTTCCGTACCTTGTTTCTTTCTTTCTTTCCATTTTTTTAAAATGGCACCCGGTAAAATCAATAACCCAATATGTTCAGTCACAGATAACGGATGATCAGAAGATAGGCATAATGATTCCTGAAGAGAGCCTAAGTGCCTAAGAGAGCCAGTGATGTGAGGTGTTGCCATCGGGAATGTAAAAGCAACGAGGGGAAGGTGAGCACGCCAGAAAGGTAAGCTAATCTCATGAGAACACCAATCGCTGCTAAAGTAATGATGATATGCGAGACAAATGAAAGCAATATCTTGAATTGAATTAGACTTCACATAAAACGTGGATATAGAAGATTTAGAGCATTTGTGCCAGATGAGACCGGCATCATCCAGACACACGTGCACTGCTGTATTATAAAAACATAAGACATGAAGCTCTCTTACTACCATGATGATCCCTTTCTTTTCTTTTTTTTCTTTTTTTTTTTGCTTTGGATTTAAAGTTAGAGTTAAAGTTAGCCGTTGTTTAGCAAACTAGCTCCTGGAGCTCAATCTTTTCACTTAAAAAAATTGAGATGCTATTAGAATTAGACAGGAAACAGGCTCTTAGAGCATTGCTCGATAAAAAATTATTTAAAAAATGATTTCATGCAACTGTTAGAACAAAAGATTTACCTGCCCCAAGCAGCTGCAACCCAAGGCTGTTCACGCACAATGCGGCAAAATATGATTACAATCAACATGTTACATCATGTCCCCTCCAAACATTTTCTAAAGCCACGAACTTATCACTAACAGATAATAATTAAAATCTGACTGTTGTTGACATTCAGTTATGTTGGAAATTTTATTTAGTTTTATTTTATTTACAGTTAGTTGAATATTGACTCTCGGAGAGTCCTTAAAGCTAGGGTTGGTACATTTTTCGCTGTATACACAAACTGTTTGAATGGTGTTTACACCCCAAAAGCAATCAATTACTTATTAGGTCTGAAAAAGGTAGGAAGAAATCTGTCATTTGTGGCCACTGTAACCCTGTAAAAATGGCAACCAATCCCTGCCTCACGGTCCTCTAGGAAATATCCATATTGGCTATAAACCCATAGCTCATGATTGCTGAACGGGTTGTAACTCTTTTATTTTATCCATTGGATTGTAAGACATAGCATTTTTATTATTTTATGCAATGTCTTGAAAATTAAAACAATATACGTTCTTAGCATAAAATACTCCACGGAAGAGCCAGTTAGCATGGGGCTAGCTGGAGGTCTGTTCCTCGCAGCAGGCCCAGAAAGTCACGTTTGGTGGAAAAAGCTGTCAAATTATTTTTGTGGAATAAGTCTATAATGAATGAAATTAGCATTAGCAAATAGCATGCTAACTGTGTGGCTGCATGTACGTCATACCGGCATTCAGCAGCAGCGAGTATTGAAGGTCTGTTCCCTGTAGCAATTTCACTCTCATTAGCCGAAGCATTTAATCCTATTATGGTTGCGGGGGCCTGGAGCCTATTCCACACAGAAACGCCCTCGCCCAACTTAATCCCCAAGCCCCGGACCTTCTTGCTGTTAGGCGGACGTGCTAACCACTTACCTACTAGGATATGAGGTGACATCCTAGTTGCACAGTAGCCAATCACAATGTATGACTGCTCATATCTAGCGGGTAAGGATAGAATAAAAGAAAAACTGACTTACCAGTCAATTTGAAGGCCAATCATACATGCAAAGACAATGTGTATGTTGAGAGGCAAACTTATGTTGGTCCCCCAAGGCCGGAGCCTATCTTAGCCGACACTGCGTGAAGGCAGGAAACCCACGCAAGCACAGAGGGAACTCAAAAAAACCCAACGCAGAAATGCCCTCACCTCGCCCTGGACTAGAACCAAGGACCTTCTTGCTGTGAGGCAGACATGCTAACCAGTACTCCCATTACCAGTGAAATTCTTTAAGGGAGTAATTCCTCAGTCATCTAAATTACTGCTTAATGATACCATGTGTCATGTTTGCGCGTGTGTTGTCTTTTGTGTGTTTGAAACACTCTCAAGGGAGCTCCAGTCTTGCTGTTGGCGCTGCGTCTGGCTGCTTTCCTGATACACAGCGGGTTTTATCCCCTCATCGAGTAACTTATAGGTGCCACACTCAGCTATGATGCTTACTGCTATCAATCTACATTTAGTTGCTCGACATGGATGCTCTTGAACAGAACAGCTTTAGAGCATGTAGGGACACACGATAGCTGGGGGAAGCTTACAGACGCTTGCTGTTATTACCGCCTCAGGACTCTGGCCTAATGAGTTGTCGGCTCTTGTGATAAGCTTTCACTTAATTGTGTCTTTTGAACACAAGCATGAACAGTGTGTAGACTCATTACAGCCGATTTCACTTCTAGAGTTTCAGGAGTGAGCGAATTACCCCCAAGGCTTCCTCATTATATGTTCTCTAATGTAGCCAGCACAATTCCATTAGATTTCTATTTTTAAAAAAGAGCAGTGAGATAATGTTTATACAGAATGTATGCAACATAAAGCACAACTGTAATTGATAATTGGCTGTACGATGACTAATCAGGCACGCATGAATGCTTGTTCTTTAAATTCTCATCTAGTCTTTGTATTCATTTGCAAGTAAATGGAAACAGTCCACTCTCTGGAATCGATAATGCTTGTACTTGCACAAACACACACACACACACACACACACACACACACACCCTAGTCATAGCACTGGGTTGGTTCCAGCTTTGTGGTGATGGAGGTGGCTGGTGTGTAAAGACCTCACCATTCAATTCCCTTCTGGAACAGTCGAGAATACTAATCAGGTACGCCAAGCAGTCACTCACCTTCAATTTCCCATCAGGATGAAGGGTCCCTGAACTTGCTGGCTGTGTGATAATCTGGTAGCGCCCTCTAAGGGTTCTTATTCATCCTGCTTCTAACAACGAGCATAACAGCTGCATACTCTTATTAATCTTACACCCTAAAGGATCTGCAGTTTATTCTTAGAGTAAACCCTTGACGGTTCTGTGTACAACCCTGGAACAGATAGATTTCCTCCAAAAAGGAGTTTTAAGGCGAATTTACTGATGAAAATTCTGAGCTTAATCAGATTTTGTTACGGTGTGTATTATTTATAGTCGTTTTTGTAGCAATAGGGTGGCTGTTTTGGTGAGACCTCAGTACCAAGTAATACGGCTGGAAGATGACACGGCTCAAAAACCAGGAAAAAATTCACTTCTGAGAGTCAGAATGTCTTAAATTTATATATGTTTACCAATCATTGTAATAATACTTAAAAGTATTGCAAAATAAATATATATATAGCTCTGCATAGCTATTTGAACAATATCTACATCTTAAATGTAATTATTTTGGTTTTCCCCCCTCATTTCATGCATTTTGAGTATAAATTGGTGCCACAGTGGCTTAAATTTTTGCAAACACTAGGATGTACAATTCAGTCTTTTTTTAGATCAGTGGTACCTACTTACAAAAAATGAGCTTTTCACAAGTCCCCAAGGTGAGTTAAAGGGGAATTACACCCGAATGTAATAAAAGCTTGCATACATTGTTTATATCTTTGCACAATAAAATGCTTTATTACAACCTTCTTCATGAAAAAAATTAGTAATAGGTCTTCATATGGGGGGGTGCCACTAAACTGTGAAAAGTGGGGTGGGAGGGACGTTTATTCAGAAGTTCGCTCGTTTGTATCCGATTTGTTAGTCTAATATCTGTATACTGTTAGTGTGTCAGCATCTTGAATTATTGAAACCAACACGTCTACATCCTATTATAGCGATTTTACACTCTCACAAAAGTATAACAAACAATAAATGGCAGCCTGTTCAATCAGGCTAATTTATTAGACAATCTATCGAAAATATTTTAGCAGATTGCCACTTAGTATATGTAAGTTAAAACCACCTGATGACGAAAATATACATATTTTCAGTGTAAAAGCAGAGTTTGGAAGGCTTTCTATTCATTCTGCTTTTTTCTACTGTGAAGCTTTCTACTAGAGCAACGCTCTATTTTATGGTTACACACCTTTCATTCATCCTTGTTCTGGTCAGAGTCATGGTGGATGCAGAGGGTTTCACTGGCAGTGCGGCAGATTATTGGGATGCATGGTACCATTCACACTTTCTGTCGCACCTAATGAAATTTTGGGCATATTTTTGAGTGTTAAAAAAAAATGGACAACTCAGATGAATCATGGACCGTGGGGTTGGACGTACCGTTACCTCCTGTAGCACCACCATGCCGGATATACCATAATACAATTCATCTGAACGTATTCTAGAAGCGGGGCAGTGGTGGCCTGGTGGTAGGGTGCTGGATTACTGATCCTAAGGTCGGGGGTTCAAGCCCCACTATCAGCGGGTTCTCACTGCTGTCCCCCCAGTGC
>JBCNYG010000003.1:11982874-11995374 GCA_039654305.1 Porochilus rendahli | reverse complement strand
ACACTCACAAACCCGACACGTTCCACAGCTGCGCTAAAAACACAAGGAGCTCCAGATCAGTCCAGCTGATCTCTGAGAGAGAGAACCCTTACTCCAACCCTGAACACTCACGTCTTCACTGTATACACAACCAACTTCACGTCTTCACTGTACACTAACAACCTACTTCACGTCTTCAATGTACACACAACCAACTTCACGTCTTCAATGTACACTCATAACCAACTTCACGTCTTCAATGTACACGCAACCAACTTCACGTCTTTACTGTACACGCAACCAACTTCACGTCTTCACTGTACACGCAACAAACTTCACGTCTTCAATGTACACGCACAACCAACTTTAATGTGTTCACGGTACACACAACAAACTTCACATCTACACTTAAAACATTCTTCCTTCCTTTCGTTCTTTTCTTTCTTCTCCTTCTCCTTTTTTCTTTAATCTAGAATACTATTCCCATGTTTTCTTTTCTTATTTCTGTCTTTACTTTTTCCATCCTTCTTTTCTGTTTTCCACTCTTCTTTCCTTTTATGATCGTTTCTTTTCATTTCACTCTACTGATTATCAGACACTGAATGAAACACCAGACCAGGGAGCTAATCAGCGTCTCCTTCTGCCAAGTTTCTCACCAACCACCAGATCAAATCATTTCCTGTGCAGACGTCTCTCCTCCTCTCATCACCTCGGATCCTTTCTGGCTGTGTGTTTCCAGGTCAAACCCAGACGCAGTGAACACGTTTCTCATTGTGGAACAGAAGAATGTGGCCCTGACAAGTGTCTTTATTCTGAAACAAGCAGGATTTAAATGAGCAGAGAGACGTTTGAGTGGCAGAGTCAACCAACGTTTGTCCACACACTCACACTCACACACACACACACACACACACACACACACACACACAGAAAGAGAGAGAGAGAGAAACAGAGAGAGAGAGAGAGAGATACAAAATACATGGGCTAAACAAAAAATGTAAACAAATAACCACATAAGCAAGTAAATTAGTAAACAAACAAACAGACAGACAGACAGACAGACAGACAGACGGATAGATAGACAGACAGACAGACTGACAGACGGACAGATGGACAGACGGACAGACGGACAGACGGACAGACGGACAGACGGATAGATAGATAGATAGATAGATAGATAGATAAATAATTGGCCCTGTGATGGTCTGGTGAGCTGTTCCAGGCCCTGCCTTTGCCCAGAGGCGGCTGGGATGGGCTCTAGGCTGTCCACTTCCCTAACAAAAGATGAAATGGTTTGGAAAATAAAAAATACATCAAAAAACAAACAAACAACAAGGAAAGAAAGTCCTGCTTTCTCGAAAGCAACCACTGGAGAGAGGAGGGCTACAGGAGTGTGTTGTAATGTAGTGTACCATCACTATCGACCTCCTCTAACATGATTATGGTGCAAGCATTCCTGTAAAGAAGTTTCTACTCACCATACCGCAGTCCTGGCATATTGTTTTTAAAATTGTCATCCTTCACCCTAAACACCAGGCTCTGGGTGGAACACGAAGGCTTGGAACCATCACAGTAAATGTGTAGAGGCTACTGGAGCGACGCAGCACTCAGGACACCCAGGACACTCTTTGGCTTCAGAGATGAATCGTATGCAAGAGGGCCTCCGGCACCGCGCGGACAGATTAGCCAAGGCTTGTGCTCAGTTCCCATCATTCATTCATTCATTTTCTGAACCGCTTATTCCTAATTAGGGTCGCGGGGAGGCTGGCGCCCATCTCAGCCGACTCTGGGTGAGGGCAGAGTACACCTCTGGACAGCTCGCCAGGCCATCGCAGCAGCATGTAACTGTTTACATGAAATTATGGTATGTATCCCAGTACATTAAATGCAAAACACTTCTATGTTGTTTATTTGATATCGCTCCTGTCTGACTTTTTGCAGTACAATGGCGCCACCTTGTGTGAGGATTAATTATTTATTTATTTTTCCTTCACAAAAAGGATTGTCTTAACAATAGTGCATTTTGATGTACAAAGACATACTATTTATTATGCAAGCTATTATTCACTCATTTGTTTGAGCCAATTAATCCTATTATGGTCACGGGGAGGCTGGAGCCTATCTCAGACACTGAGCATACACTCTGAACAGCTCACCAGACCATCACAGGACCAACACACACAACCATATACACTTACACCTAGAAGCAATTTGGAACAGCCAATTAGCCTAATGCACATGTTTTTTTCACTGTGGGAGGAAACTGGAGTAGCCAGAGGAAACCCATGCATGCATTTAATTCCCCTTTAAATAAAAAAAAAAAGTACTACAAGTGAAACTCTCCTATTTGAGCACCATTCCAGCAGTGCAGCACTTCTAACACCTGGCTCTTTTAATCTTAATCCAACCTTTCAGACATTTCAGCTCTGATAATTCAGATGTATTTTCTCTCAACTATTCAACATTCCTCAAGACTATAAGCAAAAACATTCCCTGCTCTCTACAGACAAAAATAACTATTCTTTCATTAGCAATAAAAACAAGTAGACTAATAACCTTTGTGAGGGCGGGTGAAGTTTTTAAAGTGTGAAGGTCTTCTTGACATTTGGTGGCGTTGCAAAAGCTTCTCAACCTCCACCACACATGATCTTGTGTGAGAGAAGTGAGCGCGACCCAGTGACATTTACCACAAGAAGAAAAAAAAATGCCATTCCTATGAAAGGGATTCGGTTAAGGAGCGACTTGTTTTTATCAGTTCATTGCAACTCCTACACTAGTTTTTATTTACAGCCAACTCTACATATTATCCTTTATTTCAAACAAGACTATGGCTTACAATATTGGGAAATAAATAAAATGTGCATCTGATCCAGTTAAAGATGATCAACAAAGAACACAAACACATCGGAAAGACAAATCATGCCTTACAGGGGCATCCAGGGCATTTGGTTACAGGTAGCAATATTAGCATTTCATTTGCTGAACCCCATAATTCTACTAGGGTCACACGAAGGCTGGAGGCATGTCATTCCACATGAAAATATCCCAAATCCATACACAGGGATTTGTATGGCAACTACTTCACATAATAGAAGACAGATGTGCTGTATTTTTTTATCTTTCTTTTTATTTATTTTTTTAACCACAGAAACATTCATTATCCTAACCACTTGTCCTGTTTCGGAAGTGAAACCCAATTCCAGCTGACTCAGGGCAAAAGTTGGGGTATTCCCTGTATAACAGCTTGCCCATCCAGATCCAACTATTCACACGTACAGTCCCAACTTGGGAAGAATATCCAATTAGTCTAATGTGCCTGTCTTTCTACTGTGGGAGGAAACAGGAGAACCAAGAGAAATCCCACACAAGCACAAGGAAAACATGCAGGACACGCATGCTTAAGCCCTGGAACTTACTCAAACATATCCTGGTGAGGTGGCGACACTTTCAATAAAATGATTATTTACCATTCATGGAAGGCGTCTCGGGTCTCCAAGTGAGTCTGGCACCATGGCAGTGTCTTCAGCGCAACAGATTTGATTGTTTTGGGACATGCCTTAGCTCACAATCCAGGTAGGAGGAACAAGAGAATAAACTAACTTGTTTCATAAGCATTCTACATGCGACTATAAATGAATAAATAAAAAAGGGCAGGGGTGTTAAATTAAAGCTTAAACTTGGTAGTGTCAGCAAAATACTGTGGTACGAGAAATAAACCTTACAAGACATGCTGTTATTTAAAAATCTAACCAAAATTGATGCGTACACACACATGCACAGGAAGGGGAGAAGAGGGATGCAGGACCCTGGAATTAAGAGACATCAAAGCAAAACCATGCACCACAAAAAAATGGGGGAAAAACAAAACAAAAAACAGTGAAATAAGCAGAGAGCATTTTATTTAATGTGTCTACGCAGCGTAGTTGCAGAATTAGGGTTGTAAACACCATGGAGGCAGTGGCACTGCAAGGAATTGGACAGCACAACAGAATTAACAATAAAGTGCCAAGTCAAGCACTTCCCTTAGTGAAGACAATTCAAAAATGATACCGGACCAAAAAGAACCACCCAAAGCACAGGGTTCAAAAGTTTAATTATAGAAACGGCCATCAGTCAGGACATGCCAAAGTGCAAGCCCGCAGCGGGAAGGGACAGAAGAGAAGCTGGTTTTGCTTTAATTCTTCTCCCTGGGCTAAGAATATTACAGACCTTCAGCAGGGACTGCAGGAATGTCTGTCTGTACAATTCAGTCTCCTGGAAGACAGCCATTATTTGGCTCTCTTTGAAAGGTTATGCTGGTAGGAGCTATTCAGGATGACAACACTGGAGCTAATTAGTTAAGAGGGATGACTTTTCTGACTTCTGCTTTCAGGAACTGTGGATGCTCAAACACTCGAGACCGACACACTCACGCAAACATAAGCACGACACAGTCATGGTGTTCTCTGTACAAGGGAGATAAGCCTCCTTTATTGTGTTGCTGTAGATAATCACAAAGAATGAGAAAAAAAAAAAAAACCAAAACTTAGTCCAAATAATTTACAAAAAGGTCTTGAATGAAATGAATGAAGACAACATTGTGCTTTTAACACGCTTCACAACTTGGGTTGGAGGGTGAGGATGATGCTGAAGGAGAAAATGCACACATTGCCTCTTTCATTTTCTTTTTTCCTCAAGCCTTTGGTCCAGCATAGCACGACGGGGAGGCTTCTCCAGATTCGGCGGATTTAGAAGTCGGGCCGATCCTTCTTGAGTTTGGTGTAGTCCATGTTCACGGAGAAGAACTGGGGAGACAGGAAGAAAAGAAAAAAAAAAAACAAGTACAAAAAATTATTTCTAAATTCCCGTTTTACAAACAAGTGGTCGCCTTAAGAGATCTTTGGAAAATTCAATAAGTTCGAACACTGTTTAAGTGTCTAACTCAGTTCTATCAAATCCACATTAAGGCGAGTGCTTGATTAGATTTGTGACTACTAACAGAGCTTGCATAAAATGAGCTAATGCAAGATTTAATGAATTAAACTCATTAAGGCTGGAGATTGGGTTCTGATACGGTCATTCGCTCCTGCCAGAACTCTTAATTTAATCCCCTTAAGCAACAAGGCAACGGTGCAAATCTTACAGCCGTTCAGGAGCCCCCAATCTTCACTTTCAGTTTACATAAACATAATGATCTACTTAGCTCAGCAGCAAAACTTTGAGCTCGGAGCAGCTTCTAATGTAACACTGCACACAGGCTTACTATATCATACTAACCTTTCAACACTACACAGATTTAAAGGCACAATATTTGGAAGAGCTCTGCATCATTAATCCCGAATCTAATTAAAAACACTACTTTTAATTCTGATGAAATATGAATTATGAAGCCATGAAAGCCTCCAGGTTCCTACCTTGTACTGATCAGTGGGCCCCATTTTGTTCCAGGGTTCAGGGTTGTTCGTTTTGTCCCAGCTGTGGATGAGTGGATGAATGAATGGATGAATGAACATATAATGAGGGCATGCTTAGAAAAAAAAAGGCAGGCTCAATGGAGCGTTAAAGCCTTTAACCACAAGGGGGAAAAAAGCGATGCAATTTAAAAAGCAAGCATCCAAATGCATTAGAGTAAAGGAAGAACGTAAAACTGCTCATTAACTTTACAGAGACAGAGACGGATGAACGCCTTACTTTAACTCTTAACTGTCCCACTTACTGACATCCTCCTTAAAAGATACAAATGTTGATAGAAAAAAAATTAAAATAAAAAACCCAACAACGAGGGAATTTACTATGCAAACATGAAAGTTAATTCCTTTAATAAGAACGTTTGTCTTTTTTTTTTAACGTAGTCATTTATTTATAAATGCTTCCTTGAGTTGAAAGGCATCATCCGTTTAATGCCTCCACCAATAAAAAGCTGATGAAATGTGGATCTGTTCTGGCGGTGCTGTTTATCTTACCAGACATCAGGGTTACGGAAAGCCAGTCTAGCCAGGTAAGACAGAGACATCGTACAGCCACCTCCGATGAAGATGAAAAGGGGGATCAGCTACAGGGAGGAACGCAGGCAATCACTTTACTTTGCGGTTCACCTCATATACCATCAATTTTACACAGTTCAATAAAAAGATGAGGGGGAAAAATTGGATGATTAAAACTGACAGTAACAGGCAAAGCACGGAAAGTAATATTGCCTTCCATGATCTAGACTTGACCTTTAGAGGTACTGCAACAATCCCAAAATTGGACACTCCCACATTTACAGCACAGCTTTAACTATTCACCATATGTACTACACCAATGTTAAATTGTTTTTATTTACTTTGTAATCTTGCCCTGGCTATCCTCCCTCTTTAAGGCTTTAATTAAGTTGTTAAGAGTCAAGCACAGACAAATAATTATTAAAATAAAATCTAATTGAGGTATTATAGCTTTTAATTCGGGCTGCATTTTAAGCATTTTATGGTCAGATGAAATAAAAACCGAACTGTTTAGCCACAATGATGTATCCTTCATTTGGCGTAGAAAGGAGAAACCTTCAACCTTAAGAACACCATCCCCACTGACATACATGGAGGGAACCTAATGCTTTGAGGGTGTTTTTCACCCAATAGACCAGAGAACCTAATCTCAGTAAATGGCACCATGAAAAAAGAGTAATATATCAAGATTCTCAACATCAGGCAGTCTGCAGAGAAACTTGGCCCGGGGCACCAGTGAGCATTCCAGCACGATAACGACACAAAACACAGCAAAAGTGGTGAAGAAATGGTTAGCGGACAAAAACGTTAACGTTTCGCAGTGACCCAGCAAGAGTCCTGACTCGAATCCGATTGAGAAACTGAGGAGGGAGCCAACGATCAGGGTGATGGCAAGGAGACCCTCCAACCTGAAAGAGTTGGAGCTCACCGATAAAGATGAAGGGGCAAAAATACCAGTGTGGACATGCGAGAAGCTGGTCAGCAATTATAGGAGGCGTTTGATTGCTGTAATAGCCAGTAAAGGCTTTTCTATTGATTATTGAGAAGGGGATGAATCATTCGTGACATGCCACTTTTGGTTCAAATGTAAATAAAAGTTAAGAAATATTTATTTTCACAATGATGCCTCTTGTATATAGTCTTATCTTTTGGGAGAAGCCGGTGTCATTTCCGGTCAAAAAAAACAAAAACTTGGCTGGTTGAATAAAAGCAACTAAGTCAAAATATGCTGCTAAATGGACCATGACTTCCATGTCAGTGTGGAGTCTTCATCTAGACCAACATTTCCCTGCTCTCATGCTGAATAGTGACACATTGAAATACATTAGAGTGTATTAAGTACTTTCAGAACTCCACACAGTAAACCTTTTTTCCCAGAGGGGTTTTCCTAAGCCATCACACAACTACATAAACCAGATTATTTAGGAATTACTTATCTTTAAACATGACACGGCTGTAGAGCCTTTTAAGATTTTATACCAAACTCGCTCATTTTAAGCTCATTAACAAGGGATAGCATGAAGCAAAACCATTAGGGAGGCTATGAGGAGGATAAGGGAATATATAAAGGTAAATTAGTCTGTATTACTTTCACTTTTACTCAAACAATTTCTGAAAATATCTAATTAAAAAAATGTTTCAAGGTTTGATTTCCTGAAGTCTGAGAAGTCAGACTTTCTTTAAATTCCAGACCTAGAGTTCATAGTCCCAGTGGTACAGCATGATGTGACTCACTGTCTGGTGATAAACATTTTAATGTGATCTGAATAAGTTCTTATCCCTCATCCCTGTTAATGACTCAAGTTTATTCTTTGAAAAAATAAAAAAATCGAACAGAATCCTATAAGGCAACATGAGCTTCAGCACTTCTGTTCTCTGTTATCTGCCAAATTCACATATTTGTTTCCAGATTTAACTTTAAAGGTTTTAAGAACCTTTCAGTAACTTAAAAAAAGTGTCTGTCCTCCAGTTGTCCAAATTCCCATTACATATCGCATAAGCCAACGTTTATAATTTCCCCAACAACCAACCAATCACAAACACTCCTGACACAAGCACTAGACAACTAATCTGTGATTAGCACTATCCCACAATAAAAAAAATTACAAATTATTGGTCAACATTGCCTTCGATCGCTCAACTTCTTCCAGGTGACCAATCCCTGATCACAACTGTTCCAGGCTACCAATCACTGTTCAATTGCCAATCACTAATCTCAGGTACCAGTCACCTTTACAATCCATAGATTTGGTACAAGCTCTTCAGCGGAGTGTCACATGCCATGTGGGACTTTGCATAACCAAACCATTCCCAAATTAGCAAGGAGATGCTACCAGATTTCTAGACAAACTCTTCAAATGCTGACGGAATTGCCCCCAAGTTTGCTTCTATCTTAAGAATTGACCTGAGGGGCAGAGGGCAATACTGCATTTACAGACCCATACATCCACCCAGTTCTTACAGAGCTGCAAACAGGGGGAGCAAAAGAACCCTGGATAAGGCAAGAGCCCAGTGTGTAAGATCTAGGACACGTTTTTACTGCATTTCTGACAAAAAAATCCCATGCAAAAATTGAGTCGTTGCAGCCCCTTAAGAATTGTTCGCTATGAGGAATGCAAACTAAAATGTCCTTTGCAGCATTCAGCAGTTCTATGTATTTCACTGACCAGCGTGGCGTTCCGTCACTACGTAAATTTCGTATTGAAAAACAAGTCATAGACAGGAATTGAGCAATTTCAGGTGTATTTCTGATTCTGAGCCAGTCCCTTTGGTTTCCGATGCAGTTCCACGTAAACGCATAACAGCCACTGAGAGCTCAGTGTCAAAAGGCACTGTCAGTACACTCAGTTCAGTCTGGAGGTTTATTGTGAGAAAAAACAATGCATGGAATTTAATACATGTAATGCCAAGCTAAGTTTTAACAAAGCTAAGTTTTTACTTAAAACACTATCACCCAAATAAATATACCCCGTTTAATGAAGCTATCTGCGATGTTAGGACATTCACTGAACTATAGCTAGTTTTAGAGAGAAGGTCAGAGTGGGTAACAACTAAAACCACATTTGGAGTTGGTTCAGATTCCAGGCGAGTTACATAACTGACATATACACACACATATATATGTGTACGTGTTTGTGTGTGTGTGTGTGTGTGTATGTATATATATGGTATAAGGAAAAAAATGACTACAATTTGATCTCTACAGACCTGTTTCGTGGTTGCCCACTCATCAGGGGACTTTCCCATGTGGTTGCCCACTCATCAAGGGATCAGGGGAGTTGAGTGGGCAACCACGAAACAGGTCTATAGGGATCAAATTGTAGTAATTTTTTTCTTACCACATATTTAGCTCTATATATATATATATCTCACTAAAATTTACTGTCCAGGTCTACTCACCACTGATCACCAGTCTCCATTGTTTCCAAAAACTAATCACTGATTCCCCATGCCGTTTGCTATATTTACATATTTAACATACAATTATAAAAGTTTAAATTTATATTAAATATCTTTATATTTAACGTACCCGACATTCAGTTAAAATCTTGAATAGTTTAATGCAGTGACCTGACCAGAGATGTTATCTTTCTCTAAGAACCTCTGTAATCTACACTGCATTTTGAACAGATCTCTACAGAAGGCACCTTCCTTCCTTAACTGTTTAACAGGCAGCTGATCACGGTCAACCATTTACTGTTTGCGAATTACTTTCTCCTGAAAACAGTTCACACAGCACTGATGATCTGCGCTGTCAATGTCAAATTAGTGCACGGAAAGTAAAGCAGTTTGACTGTTGACATACTTTCTCCCAGTAATGCGTGAAGCGGAGGGTGAAACACAGACAGAGACAACAAAGAGACAACTAACACTTACATGCGACACTTGTTGACCTCAGCTCACACACAGCATGTCCTTCAAGTCACTTAGCACTGTTAGCACTCGGCTCCTTCACTAACAGCTTAACACTAATCTAACTAGATGTTCCAACAAATTTAGAAAAGTTTTTTTAATCAATGATTCAACACATTTTTTTAACCAAACATTTGTATTTGTCGTATTTATTTTTCCTCAAACAACTTTTCTCAGCGCGTTCTCAGACTTGCAGCGACCCCTTACTTTGACATTTCTTTACGCTTTAGTTTGCGTCAAAAGTTTTCAAACTTATAACTATTTATTTTATAATTTTTTCATGCTTTTAAACATAACAGCTATAATACTAAATGTGTTTACTCGTGTTTTAAACACCATATCTACAGTACTAAATGTGTTTACTCGTGTGGAAGTTTACACTGAAACTAGCCGCCTGTTTGCTTCCTCATCCTGCTAGTTAATGCGTTTTATTTTAGCACGGCTAATAAAACTCAACAAACTGCTAACCATTACTCCATTTTCAGAAAATACCGTGTTTAACTTAATACTTACAGCAGGGTGGTTTTTCATCTGCCGAGCAACTGTGCCTAACATTTTTGTTCTCCCAATAAATTCACACAGAGGAAATTGGTTTAACAGCGGCCTTGTCGTGAGTCACACTAAAACATTAAGCTAACGCGACTAGCAACGCCACGGACCGTCTCTGAAAGGGTTACCTCAAAAGTGCCTGTCTAAAATTATATTAATTTCTCTATGGTTAGCCACAGACAAACGTATTTTCCTTTATGATTATATTTATTCTGCCTATTAAGAATATATTTTACGTTTTAAATATGTTTAATTCCCTTAATGGTGTCTCGGTTTCTATTAATTTTTGTGTCGGTATTTATAAGATAAGGCAATATCTTGGACACCTAAACCTGTCAACGTAAACTGTCCTTCTGATACAAAGGGACAGGAGCAGTAAAATGGGACATGAAACATCTCACTACTGCTGTCCTTATAACTGAAGATCATATTTCAGAAACCACCTCCATTCTGGATCTGTCCCAAACACTTGTGGCTGTAGAAAAATAAAATAGTACACTCTGTGTACAACATTTTGTGGACCCATGCCTGGTCACAACAAATTATGTACTGTTTGAAGATCCAGGGCCCTGCGATGGCCTGGCGAGCTGTCCAGGGTGTACCCCGCCCTCGCCCAGAGTCGGCTGAGATGGGCAACAGCCTCCCCGTGACCCTAATGATTAAGCGATTCAGAAAATGAGTGAATGAATGAATGAATGAAGATCCAGTTTCAGATGTATTTTCCCCTTTACTGCTTAATAGCCTCCACTATTCTACGAAGGCTTTCCATTAGATTTTGAAGTGTGGCTGTGGGGTTTTGTGTTCATTTATTGTCTTTATTTGTGGACACGTGAGTATAAGTGAGATCAGGTACTGATGTATTGTTAAGGAGTCTGGGGTTTTGTCATAACTCCAGTTCATCCTAAAGGTGTTGAGTGTGGTTGAGGTGAAGCTTCTGCGCAGGCCGCTCAAGTTCTTCCACCCCAACTTGGGCAAAACATGCCAGATGTGGACCTTGCTTTGTAAACAACCTTGGTTTGTCATACTGAAACAGATTTTAGGTAATTGATTCGCCAAACCGCTTACATGGAGGCTAAACTCAACAGACACTGGGCGAAGGCAGGGTACAGCCTGAACAGCTCTCCAATCTATTGCAGCACCGACACATACACAACCATTCATGCTCACACTCACACATAGAGGCAATTTGGTAGAGCTAATTAGCCTAATGTGCATGGCTTTTAAGCTGTGGGATGAAACCAGAGTACCCAAAGGAAACCCATGCAAACACAAAATGCCCTCACTAAGTCTGGGACTCGAACCCAGTACCTTCTAGCTGCCCGGTGGACATGCTAAGCACTACACCTGCACTAAAACAGATTTATACCTCTTTAGTTTCAGTGAGGAGAAATTATAACACTACAGCATACAAGGAATTCTAAACAGGACAGCTCTTTCAACTTTGTGGCAACAACATTGGAAAGAATGGAGTCCATGATCATTTGTAAGACTAGTGCCAGGTGGTGGTTACACATAGTTTTGGGTGTCGCCCGTGAATCTGAATTTGTAATCTTTTCAGGTTCTGATTGTTACTTTTAACACATAATTTATTTAGCTTACCTTTTATTTGTTTAGTATGATACCAATACTCAGGAATTCACCATGATTGATATGACACCAATACTCGGGTGTACACCACCTCTCGCCTGACGTCTGTTGGGATTCGCTCCAAATTCCCACATAAGCTGTATAGATAATCAATAGATGGGTGGATGGGTGAATACCCACTAATAGCATAGAGCTCTCATTTTAATTACATGATACCAATACCAGTATTGGCCAGTGCCAACTTTCTGCAATCTCACTGAAAATATTACAGAACTGTAACCTGGAACTGTAGTCATTTATTCTAATAAAATTATACATATATATATATATATATAATCCTGAGTCTTTTTTTGTAAGACAGTGCTCGATACAGTGAAGTAGAGCTATATATATATAGCATATAACACTATTACTTTTACTATTACTAATATTCATTCATTCATTCATTTTCTGAACCGCTTATTCCTAATTAGGGTCGCGGGGAGGCTGGCACCCATCTCAGCCAACTCT
>JBCNYG010000003.1:11920992-11933166 GCA_039654305.1 Porochilus rendahli | reverse complement strand
TAAAAGGGGGTTTTTCCAGCGCTGAACTTTGGGAAATTTGAACTTTTCTTTGGCCTGGAAAAAAAGTCAGCGGTTCCCTTGGCAAAACCCCCCCCCCCCCCCCCCCCCCAGATCACCCTATGGCTATGATGATGATACTATTTACTTCTGTGTTCCTGTCCTCATATTGTATTTTCATGTCATTGTATTTATGTCATATAAAAGTAGACCATAATAGTCGGTGCATCAAGTGACTCATGCTGATACAGGTTCAGCATCTTGGTTGTCTATACAACATTGGGAAATGAAAGCCAAAAACTGATCCCAGTTAGCGCAGTCTCTTAATTTCTACGAATATGACACCAGAAGTATGTACCTCTGTAGAATGTGCTGTAAGGCATGATACAGATGAAAAACCCTAAAAGTACTTGTTTTCTTTGGAAACTGTAAATGTAAACTGTGTCATCATGTAAAATTGTGTGGATTATGTCTGTGAAAAGAGTGAAAGGTAGAACAGTAAAACAACAACAGCTACATCATAACTAATGCTTTAGACATTAATGCTGATCCACCCCAGATCAAACAGGTCGGGCGAGTGAAGGTTTATTTTCATACCAACTGTGTTTTCAAATATCAAATCTGCCGTCATGTGATGTTGAGACCTACACGCCTGTTTAGACAGTGATGCTAGAACCCTGACCCGTATAGAAATCCATTTAAAATGAGTCAACCCCTACGTTTGTATGAATTTTCCATGTCAACCGCCTTTAGACACAGATCCCCAACCGTGATTTTGAAATACCCCATGTACTGTACATTTTAAGTATGCTTGCACACCCTGGTCCAAACACATCTGATTTAACTAGTCAGCAAAAAAATACGAGGTTTATATTCACACGGATGAGCATGCGCAGATGAAATTGTGCAGGACCAGGGCTGGTTAGTTCACCATGAAGCAATACTATGCTGCCCTCTAATGGCTCTCAGGATAATGGAAGGTCTTTGTTTGGACCAGCAGTGGTAAGAGTACTGAAAACTAAAAAGGCACCTGTTAGTCCCCATCCCAGACACTGCATACTGTAAATGGTAAGACATTAAACCACTACTGATCATGGATATCAGATGAAGCTTCCGATAGCCGCAAATCAATTATGTTGTGATTTCATTGGGTAACAGCAAAAACAGTAAGTTTAAATCGATATACATGAGTGTGCAATTCAATGAAGAACACAGTCTGGAAATGAAGAGTTACGAGACATGGACAACCAAGCAGAAATCCAGACCTAGAAACACAGTAGGTTTCAGTTATATCAAGTTTTACAAGCTTTAAAAACTAATTTGTAGCTACTCTAAATGATTTGAGGCATTTTTTACTGTTGAATCGTCTATTCTAGCATTAATTGCGTTTCAGGGTTTAACGATTTTATTCTATTCGAGTCCTTGTCTTGTGTGGCTTGTCTTTAAATGTCTAAGATTATATTGGTCTTTATGTGGTCAACTAGGGGTATGGAGCCAAAATGGCCACTCTTCTTGTCGATAGAAATGTCTTAAATTCCAGTAAGTTTGAGTTCTTTTTTTCCCCTCTCTTGCTGTGCTAGCATGTTACATGTTTAACCAGTGTTCTGTACACACCTGGAAAAGGGAGGTTCTGACTGTAGTGCTTGTTTAATAAACAGTTGCTGAGTTTTTGGCTGTCTTGTTCTATTTTTCACACACACACACACACACACACCTCAAAGATGTAAACGTTAAACGCTCACTCATTTATTTGTTTGCCAAACCCCTTAATCCTACTAAGGCTCGCCAGGCCATCGCATGTCCAACATACACACACAACCATTCACACTAACATTCACACCTTGAAACAGCCAATTAGCCTACAGTGCATTTCTTTGGACTGTAGGAGGAAATCCTGGAGGAAACGCTTGCAAAAACAATAATACAGAAGAAATGCCTAAGGACTCGAACCCAGGACCTTCCTGCTATTAGGTGGACGTGCTGACTACTGTGCCACTGTGCCGCCCTAAACATTAAACAGAGACACGTAGTACCGGAGAACAAACAGCCATCTGGAAAGAGTCTTACTGCCCACATTAAGGGCATGTTTCATTCATATCAAGTTGTCGAGTTGTCCATGACCATAGCTTATTCCATGGACTATACCACTGTCACTGTTTTGCAACAATGTCATTTGTAAAAATTTGATCAGTGATGACTCATCTAGGTTATTGATCAGAAGGTGAGGGGTTCAAACCCCAGTGACACCAAGCTGCCACTGCCGGGGAATAAAATAAAACTGTAAGTTGCTCTAAGGGTGTATGCCATAAGGGTGTCTGCCAAATTTTAAAGATGTAAAAAGCACAAAAAAATTAAAACAGAGGGTTCACACCTGATGTGGGGGTGTCAAAAGAATATTCATTGTCTACTGATCATCCTTGACAAACAAACAACTATAAAGCCTTGGGAATAATATATAAATATACCAGACAGGTGTGACCTCTTTGCTGTCATGAACAAACAAACAAATCAACAAACTAATTACTATGTTCCCAAGAAAAAAAAAAAAAAGATAGGGAGTTGCAAGGTGACACAGTGATGTAGTGGTTAGCACATCCACCTAACAGCAAGAAGGTCATGGGTTCGAGTCCCAGGCTTTGATGAGGGCACATTACACATGCACATGAGGCTAACTGGCTGTTCCAAATCCACTCAAGTGTGAATGGTTGTGTGTGTGTTACCTTGCGATAGTCTAGTAAGGGGTTTATGGTGTAGCCCGCCTTCGCCCAATGTCAGCAGAGATAGGTACCAGCCTTCCGTGACCCTAACTGGATTAAGTGATTTGGCACATGAGTGAGTTAGAGCGAGTTAAAAGCGACAAATAATGTTACAAATAATGTGAGGATTTTCAGGGTCGAACAGATTTATAAGAGCGTTCAAAGTACGAGTTTAAATTTATTCCGTGGTCCCGTGTACAGATCTACCTGTTGGGTCTTGTTAGAAAAAAAATTTTTTGCATGTCCTTTCCAAGCTAGTGTGGGTTTTCTTCTGGGTACTTCGGTTTCCTCCAACAGTCACTCCAATTTGCCCCTAGGTGTGAGTGAGTGTAAATGGTTGTGTGAGTATTGACCCTGCGATGGGCTGGCGAGCTGTTCACAGTGTACCCAGAGATGGACTTCAGCCTCCCTGCAACCACATTAGGATTAAGCGGTTCAGAAAATGAATGAAGGAAGTAAAGTGTGTGTGATCCTGTTGGTGCAATACTGCATTCCACTGGATAAACCCCTGATGATTCATCCATAACTGCGCTAGAGAGTTGTTTTCAATCTTTAGAGAATGCTGCGCTTACAAATGAAGCCCTGATACCATTCTGGCCATCAGCCTGGCTACAAATCAGGAGGTGAAATCAAATTCAAAAGGATGTAAATCTGTCGGAAATGTGATTCACCACGCTTTACTACAGCTTGGACCACAGAGGATCATTTACACGTATGAGTCTTTGATTACTCCAGAAACTCTTAAGGAAATGGTATATCCCTATTTACCACTGTGGGACTACTGAGTGCAAGGTGAAACAATGGAGGGAGGGATGGATGGATGGATGGAAGGATGAAAGGTTCAGGGCTTCTTTTCCTCTTTTGATAAATATTAAACAGAATATAGAACACTGCTAATAAAATCTCTCACACCTCTGACTAGGATGAAAGGACTACTGAGAATGGATGGATGGATGCATGGATGGCTGGATGGAAAGTTCAGGGCTTCTTTTCCTCTTAAGATAAATATGAAACAGAATATTGAACACTGCTAATGAATTCTCTCACACCCCTGACCGTGATGAAGAGACTACTGAGAATGGTCAGATAGATGGATGAATGGTGGCCTCTGGAGGTTCCTCACACTACCAAAGATTATTTTGGTTGGCTGGTTGTCATTTCTACAACTTGGCAACCATGGATAAAACATAAATGTCATTTTCCAATCCACTTAATCCTAAAAGGTTGCAGACACACTGGAGCCTATCTCAGCCGGCTCTGGATGAAGGCAAGGTACACACTGACCATCTCGCCAATCCCACCGCAGGGCCAACACATATATACAACCATTTACACTCACAACTAGGGGGCAATCTGGAACAGCACATATCCTAATGTGCATGTCTTTGGACTGTTGGAGGAAACCAGAGTACCTGGATGAAACCCATGCAAGCACGGGGACCAAAGCATCCAAACTTCACAGAGAAATGCTCTCGCCGAGCCCAGGACCTTTTTACTCCACTATTGTGCGTCTCCACATTCCTGTGATTTTGCAGCCAAGGTTTTGTTGCCTGGTCACAGAAGACGTCATGTATACTACACAATAATGCAGTGATCCCAGACAATATAGAGTCTTGGGTTAGTCCAAATGCAGTGCTAACATAACATCCAGGCCTCAGGCTATTGTTATGATGGTTTTCCTTCAAAAAAAAATTATTTTTAATGTGATTTTGCATTGCCTCCAGAGGACATCATATAGGCTATGATGAGCACTTTGTCCTTCTAAAGGCGTAACAAAGGGTGATGAAGGATCTACAGAAGATCAGCTGAAGGTGAATGATCCTTTCTTGTTCTTGTCTAAAGCTTATATCTACTGATCTCCATTTGCTGGGCTGGAAGATGAGATGTCTGGATGCTTACTCACTGCCTTTGTGATTTCCACCAACCTCCATGCTCAGGTATCATATAGCTGGGTACAGAGATTGTGTTTTATTGTAACTTCTCCTGTAATCAACCCTAATCCATTACTGTTTATAAAGAAACAATCCTATTTGGCAGCATCAGAGCTTAAAAAATAAAATAAACTCAGCCGCACACGAGTTAAACCGCTTATTCATGCGGCAAGCTGCCTCCAGGATCCGGACGGACACGGACACGGACGCGGTGTGGAAATAAAACCTTACCTGCACACGGTGATGAGGTTCTTGCGCTCCACAGCCACGTTTCTGTTCGACGCTTTTTTCGACGTTAAGCCCATAGCCATCGCGGTGTGGATACAAGCCGCTTCCATCCGATGGAGCCTGAACGCTTCGAGCTGTGAGCCTCCAACCCCTCCCTTTGGATCAAAACACACACACCACACACTCCTGCACCACAGGACAACCTCAGATCCTCACGTTTCTGAACTGATGCTCTGATTTAAGCCTATAAATGACCTCTGATCCCTTATAATCCACCTGCAGTGGCATTACTAGTACAATACCTGCTCCTATAATATAAACCCTCCTTAATTTCTCCTGAAATACAAATCAACCAGTTAGGCCTTTTCAAAGCAGATTCTATTTTTTAAAATAATTTTATGTATATATGATAGATGTGTCTGGATGAACCGGTCAGTTAAATAAAAAGTTCTTAACTGCACCCAAAAAAGCCCATCTTTAAGTATTTGCCCCTATACATACCATAACAACACGTTGCACACTCCCCTTTCCTTATTTGACTCGGGTTGCCACGTTATGCACAAGCACCCCCAACCAACGAACTCAAATAGACAGCTTTTATAGGCCTATATATTATTATTGTTTCTATTGTTATTATAATTTCATATATACATAAATTGAATAAGTTCATGGACATGCAGTAGTCTGTAGTTTTAAGTTTTAAAGGAAATAAAAATCTTAAAACACCAGGTTAAACCATGTACAAATGAAATCTGCATAGTAACAAGCAGCTGATTGGTTGCTTTTTCAAAATTATTTATTTATATATTTTTACTAATTACTTGACCACTTTTTTCATTATATTATTTACTTTGGTAAACGTTACATTAAAGTACTATAACGTGTATTTTTATATTACACACCTATAACAGATTTCATCAATATTTAGTTCACATTGAACTTGGACCTAAAATTAAGATTTCCTTGATCATTTTTCCATGTACAAAGCAGCCAGTTAGTGCTTTTCAAAACATCAACATCATTGTAGCATGGTGTGTGTAGTGGTAAGCATGTCTGCCTCAGAGGAAAATGTTCCTGGGTTCAAGTCCCGAGCTCAGCTGTGTGGATTTTGCATGTTCTCCTCGTACTTTACCTGGGATTCCTGCAGCTACTTTGGGTTCCTTTCACAGTCCAAAATCATACACATTAGACTGTCTGGCTGACTTCAGGCGAGAGGCGGAATACACCTTAAGCAGGTCACCAGTCTACTGCAGGGCCAAAACAGGCACTAACCACCATTCACACTCATATTCACACCTATAGACAATTTAGAGTATCCAATTAACATAATGCCCATGCCTTTGGAGTTGGGGTGTCCCTGGAGGAAACCCATGAAAGCATGAGGAGAACATGCAAACTTCACACAAAGAAACTCTTGGCTGAGACTCAAACCCATAACCTTCTGTCTGTGAGAGGACAGTGCTAATCACTGAGCCACCATGTCTCCCCAAGTCTGTGTTACATTAAAAATGTAAATATATTTCTATCAGTTTTTTCATTGGTGGCATAGTGGTTAACACATCCACCCCACAGCAAGCGGGTCCTGGGTTTGAGTCCTGGGCTAGGCAAGGCTGGAGTTTAAATATTCTTCCAGCATTTGCATGGGTTTCCTCCCACAGTCCAAAGATATGCATATTAGGCTAATTGGCTGTTCCAAAGGAGGCTTTGGGTTTTTTGGTAGGCTAATTGGCTGTTCGAAGTGTGACTGTGAATGGTTGTGTGTGTGTTGGCCCTGCGAAGGTATCCCCCCTCTGCCCAGTGTAGGCTGAGATCTCCAGTTCTCCAGCCTCCCCGTGAACCTAAAAGGATTCAGTGGTTCAAAAAATGAATGATGAGCAATCATATGCAGAAGTGATATACAAATATGTTTATTGCATTAATTAGAATGTGTATAGGTTTTTCTTATTAAAGTGTTTGTTATGTGAGTATGTAAGTTATGATTGCACTTATTTGTGTCTATTCGTGATATAAGCAACTTGACTCAAGTAATCGTTTGTGAAAAAGCAAGGAAGCTCCTCCACACTACCATGAGTTGATGGGACAAGGTCAAACACCTATTATAAGCCTTAACCACCAGGGGGCAATATTTCCACAATATTTTCATACAATGCCCAGTCAAAAACAAAACTTGCACACTGTAATATTTTCATTGAGTGCATTTAGCCTTGGTCACAGCATGTAATCTCCATGACATGTTGCTCCAGTTGGAAAATGGACATTTTCCTCCCTGATGGCACGGATATGAAATGGGATGATATAAAAAATTATGGAGTGATTAAAACTTGCCTGGTGAGAAACCAAAATTTAAAGTCTATAAACACACTGAACAGGGGGTGAGTTGTCCAGGCCTTAGGTTTGATATTTGGGCATACAGAGGAATTCTGAAAAGGGATGAGAAAAATCTGAACAGTAAAATCCATTAGATTAGAGGAAAGGTGTCAGGCTTTAAACATGAAACACCTCATTTAAAACCTTAATGAGATTAAAATGAGGCCTGGCACTGCTTAATTTAATCTCATTCCAGTCCAATCAGCACAAATTTAATTTTCCTTTTATACATTTATGGTGAAATTACCCTGAACACTGACCCATGAACTTCCCCTCATATTGATTTCCCAGAATTCTCAGATAATAATATTATGATGTGTATCAATATGAATAATATGTATAGCATGCATATAATATGTATAGTGGTGCATATTAAGATAAGGCGTATTGTCTTTCACACCAGTGCATACCATATCATACAGTGACTGAGTGGCAATAAAAAAAGAGATCTCACACACAGTGGTAGGGTACAGAAGAAGACAGTAGAGTATATTGTAGTTGAGAGGACGAGTACAGGAGAGCCATCAGCCAGGCAGCCACAGATGTCCACTTAACAGAACATTTAGATGTATTCTTATGTACATTCAGTCTTCTCCAAATAAATAGCATAAATTACTAAAATAAATAAATCATAAATCAATAAATGACATTTTATTTTACATCACCATCTACCATTCGCTTCTTATTCCCCTTCTTCCCCCTACAGGGGGCCAGGGACGGTGCTCAGTATAACAGAGCTCAGTCTGGAAGCTCTACATGAGTAAACCTGTTGTGTTAAAGGGATCTATAAAGAGCTGATCAAGCTCTGAAAGAGAATAAACCAATCATAATACATACAGTTGACAAATTTAAAGAAATCCCAGTGGCTCTGTTTTACACGGTGTTTGTCCATTTGCCCCATTTGAAGTAAGCTTTAATGGAAATCAGTACAAACTTGCTCTGACTGAACATTGTGGAAACACTTCTACCCTGATAGGAGTGGTCTGTTTCAGCATGGCCCTCACCCCAATCCACAAAGCATGACGACGCACTGGTCTGATGGAGATGAAAATTATGTAAATCATATGCTATGTCTTTCAAATCTTAAATCAAGACCAACTGGACCAGCTATTGGTGGTGTCTCATAGCTCCAGTACAGTTCCAGAGACTTGTATATTTCATGCCAAGGTGTACCGAAGCTCTTCTGGTGGCCCGACATCTCACTAATAAAAAAATGGTGTTGATTCTGACTGATTTGTCACCCATCCCTGCATTAAAACAAACCCACTTAAGGGAATATATAAGTACTACTATATAATAAATAATAAAACTTAAACAGTAGTTAAGACTTAAAGGAATACTCCTGTGTTTTTCCAAGTGTAATTTCTACCAATCACATCTGTAGTATCTGTTTATTACATATCATTATTCATTAATTTTCGGAACCTCTTAATCCTAATAAAAAAAAAAAGCCCATCTCAGCCGACACTGGGCAAGGGCGAGATACACTGGACAGCTGACCAAGTCATCACAGAGCACACATACAATGATTAAATTATTACTTATTTCTGTAAATACAGATCTGTCATGCATATATTATCATATACGAGTGCTGTATCCAGTTACAAAAGACTAGTCTCGGTCAGTTTTTTTTCTCATGTCTGTCTCATCTTTTATTATCTGAGTGGAACGGGTTGCCACCTTGAATTGTGTCACCTATTTTAATCATTTTATGGGATTTGGTTTTATCAATTGCCCTCAGAGGTCTGGGTTTGATTCTCAGGCTCGGGCGTTTCTGTGTGGAGTCTGCAAGTTCTCCTCGTGCTTGCTTGCGTTTCCTCCCACAGTCCAAAAAGCATGCACAGTAGGCTAACTGGCAGTTCCAATTTGTCTCTAGCTGTTTAGTTTGTACCTAAGAGTCGGCTGAGATGGGCGCGGGCCTCCCCATGACCATAATTAGGATTAAACGACTAAATAGATGAATGATGAATGACCTACCCTCAGACTTCCATTCTAGGTTATTTGAGTCAGCACATTTTCTTTCTCTTTCTCAATTCAAAACATTTGGTCCATGGAAACTGCATCCACAATTCAGATACTGTAAACAGTGATTAGATTGAAAAAATGGCAGGAGTATACCTTTAAGGAACTTTGATCCAGTATTAGTGCAGAAAAAGTCCTCTCCGTCTTTGCAGTGCAGACTTTTTCCTGCTAGCAGCTCAGTGATGCAGAGACCTGCCCAGCACCCATATTACAAGTTAACTTTCTGTTCCTCAAGCACAGAAATAATGCGACAATAAACAAAGCCTGGACCAAAAATCAAGCCTGTAAGGGCAATGTGTTAACAGGCCTCCAATCTTCAACACCAAAGCCCTGCTAGGTTATTTTAAGCTCGATGTGTAGGTTTTGTTCACTGAACACAGTAACGGATGCTTTATAAAAGAACAGGTGCAATGGGGGCAGACATTTCTGAAAACCCACGGAGTTCCCCTGGGTGTGTTAGAGGAAGGGCTCTGGGTGAAGAGTGATTCTAGAGACTGTAGAAATAGCAGCCACGTCTCACAGCAACTTTTAAGTTGAATTTGACTCAGCTAGTAATTTAAAAGTATTTCAGTCACAACAAATAAATTAGGGGGGAAATCTTTCAAATGAATACATTTATCATAAATAATCATTTGTTTAAAAATAAATAAATAAAAAATATGACTAAAATGATTCAAACTGACACTACACATTTGCTCTGTACATCCTGACAGAAAAGCTGGTCCCTTTTCTTTCTATACAATCTTAAACTAAGGAGACAGAGACAATGGGCTAGGAAGAAGAAGAGGAAAGAAAGAAAAAAACAAAAAAGATAGAATCCTCTCTCCATCACATCACATTTCGGTTAATGGTGATTCAGCAGTTTGGAATACTAACATGCCGACAGCTTTCACCTGTGGTTTATGCAACTAGTATGATTATGGTCATATACAAATGATAAGTGCTTGTGCACATTATATTACATACCCCTTTCCTGGTTTGAAATTCAGTCATGGTACATAGCTGCGATGAAGAATACGATCCGAACATCTGTCTGTATCAAGAGGTTTTACATCAGGACTATGAAACAGGCTTTATTAGCATGCTCTTGCAATTTCCCAGAGGGAAACAAAGACTGGAGATGATCGTCTGCAAACTCGATGTCTCTTTCTCCTTCCGATTACTCTGCCCTTGACTTCTATCCGCCCATCTAATGGTGCAGCAGGACATTTACTATTTGTAATATATTAGTAATTGGCCTCAGGATTCTTATTATATCTGAGGGTGAAAACCAGCTTCTGCACCATCTTTCGCTTCCAGTTCCTCTGTGTCTCTCAGTGCATGTTAGGCTCTCTTTCTGAGTCACGAGAGCTGTAGCCATTCGCTGGGGGCATGATGGGGGTTTTGGGCTCAGGGTCCCTACTAACTGGGGGACGATAATGCCCAGAGGGCCGAGTGAACAGGCGGAAGGCTCCCCTGCAGATCAGACAGAACCAATAGATCTGAGGAGCCATGAGAAGAGCAGTACCCACGTTAACGTGCCATGGAATGGACAGCGGCACCATGTAAAAAGGGATGTCTGCATACCTACCAAGGAAATATGCACACATGCACGCGCACACACACACACACACACACACAGATTTGCATGGGTGTACTAGAGCACTGGAATAATATATCATGCTAATGACAAGTGGCTAAACATTTACACTGGCATTTCAGGTTTTTTTTGGGGGGGGGTTGGGTTGGGTTGCATAGCAGATACATTTAGTTGTCCACTGTCTGTTTTAAAGTGACAGCATTTAGAAAATTTCATGAACACTGAAAGCTAAACACACACACGCACACACACACACACAATGCACAAGAATTGTGCATTAACACACACACACACAGAATTGTGCATTAACAATTGTGTAACAATCTGCAGGACCCAATGCACGGAGATTGATTGATTAATACTAAAAGAAGTGTACGAGAGAGAGCATACCTGCCATATGCGTAGTAGAGGTAGGGGAAGAGAAGGATTCGACAGATGAAAAAAGTGATCAGCATGAGTGCTCCATTAACTTTATGAAGGAGAGTGTGCTGCTGCTTGTACTGAAGCATGGGGAAAAAGACAGAATAAGCAACAGTCAAGAAGAAAGAGGGGTGAGTACCAGGCAAGCTTGTAAAAGGTAAGTATCCTCAACATGACACCCAACAGTATGAGGTACATTGCGGTGTCATCATGAGAGTCACAGACACACAAAGACTGCCAAAAAAAAGGTAAATATACAGTATAAACACACACAAAGAAAATGCATTTGAGCAAACTGAGCTTCAAATGTCCTTGTTTAAAGAGGCCACAACACAACAACATGCCTGGAGCAAATTGTGATGGTTACATGCATAACGTCATGGAGAAAATAGCACTGGATAGAGGAGTTGATGGAGAAATTGGTGCTGATTACATGAATGGTTTTTGAATAAAGAGCAGTGGATAGAGAAAGAAATATTTATTAAACTACTGCTGGGTAGAGACTGCAAAGGGGAAAGGAATGTTGGGTAGATGCATAATTCTGGATGACGTAGTGGGTAAATAAGTGTGTGATAAAGAAAGTGGTGTGGGGTAAATGAATTTGTGAAGGAGAACAGTGTTGATATATGATGTGAAATGTGGTGTTGGGTAAATGAATGTCATCATCATCATTTTCTGAACCGCTCAATCCTAATTAGGGTTGCAGGGAGGTGACGGTTAAATTACGATTAAATGTGAAAGAGAAAGGGGTGTTGGGTAGATGAATATGTAATAGAGAAAGTGGTGTTGGGTTAATAAATGTGTATTAGAGAAAGGGGTGTTGGGTAGATGAATGTGTATTAGAGAAAGGGGTGTTGGGTAGATGAATGTGTAT
>JBCNYG010000003.1:11903868-11920892 GCA_039654305.1 Porochilus rendahli | reverse complement strand
TGTTGGGTAGATGAATGTGTAATAGAGAAAGGGGTGGTGGGTAGATTAATGTTTATTAGAGAAAGGGGTGTGGGGTAGATGAATGTGTATTAGATAAATGGGTATTAAAGAAAGTGGTGTTGGGTAGATGAATGTGTATTAGAGAAAGGGGTGTTGGGTAGATTAATGTTTATTAGAGAAAGGGGTGTTGGGTAGATGAATGTGTATTAGATGAATGGGTATTAAAGAAAGTGGTGTTGGGTAGATGAATGTGTATTAGAGAAAGGGGTGTTGGGTAGATGAATGTGTAATAGAAAAAGGGGTGTTGGGTAGATTAATGTTTATTAGAGAAAGTGGTGTTGGGTAGATGAATGTGTATTAGAGAAAGGGGTGTTGGGTAGATGAATGTGTATTAGAGAAAGTGGTGTTGGGTAGATTAATGTGTAATAGAGAAAGGGGTGTTGGGTAGATGAATGTGTAATAGAGAAGGGGGTGTTGGTAGATGAATGTGTATTAGAGAAAGTTGTGTTGGGTAGATGAATATGTAATAGAGAAAGGGGTGTTGGGTAGATTAATGTGTAATAGAGAAAGGGGTGTTGGGTAGATGAATGTGTATTAGAGAAAGGGGTCTTGGGTAGATGAATGCGTAATAGAGAAAGTGGTGTTGGTAGATGAATGTGTAATAGAGAAAGGGGTGTTGGGTAGATTAATGTTTATTAGAGAAAGGGGTGTTGGGTACATAAGAAGTGTTAAGAAATTACCTGAATTAGTATTTTTCCAAGACAAACGGACGGTGTGCTGAGTTCAGCAAGGAACATGACACCTTGGAAAAAATCCCCCTTTCCATTTCGATAGAACTGAAAGAAGAAACCAAATTTAATTTTTTACCAAACCTCATTCATAAATACTTAGTAATCCACTTAACATCTATATGTTACAATACAAAAACCCAGCTATAAGCACAATTGATATTTAATGGCAAAATAAAAAAAGGGGGCATGGATCAGTTATAAACTTTATAAAATAAAAATGTGTTACTCTATAGTGTTTTATTTGCAAAATGATAAAATACATGGATATCAGTGATATAGTGATATCATGACTATGCTTTCTTTTGTCCAATATCTTAATGTCATCATTTAGAGTAAGCGTGATGTTAACTGATGTTAACAAGAAAAAACAAAACATTTCCAAATAGTTCCCAAACATGAGTCAAAGTCAAAGTCAACTTTATTGTCAAATATGCCGTATATGCATGACATACAGCACAGATGAAATTAGTCCTCTCGGACCCACGATGCTAACAGGGGGAGGGGATTAATTAATTAATTAATTAATTATGATAATAATAACAGACATTTTTAGACATAAAATAAACCTGTAATAATGAAATGAAGAAATGAAAAAAAAATAAAAATTAAGAAATACAGGTCTACTGTGCATAAAGTGAGGCAGTGAGGTAGTGCAAGTATGCAGGGTAAAGTGAAATGAAAGATGAGGCGACATACTTAACAATTATGCACCAAAGGTGAGGTGCATGTCACTGAATTGTATAGGGGGCTATACAGCGACATCCACTGAGCCTGCAGTGTATAATTTTTTTATGCATACACCACTGGGAATTACCAAGAATTATTTGATGCCTTTCCACCAATGAGAAATGCGAAAATATTTTGAATGAATAATAATGTCAACGTTTTTTGTTTCTGATTGGTCACTAGCTAATCCTTAGGTTTCTTCTATAAGCCGGTTTATCCCTCTATCATCCTTCAACACTTCCAGATCAGAAGAAAAACAAGACAACGACTAAAGGGTGCTCCTTGCTATAAGCCAAGAAAGTCACGTTTGGTGGTAAAATTCTTCATCTTGAATAAATAAGTCCTTTCCATTAAATAGTTTACTTTAATATGTTTGTGGAATTGTCTACAGTTAACCAGAAATGGCACTAGCGACTGGCATGCTAACCTCATAGGGCCCATTAATGCTAACTAGCTAGCTAGCAACATAGTGACATGACTGTCTACTTTGAAAATATTCTGAATGAATAATAAAATGATACAATTCTCTTCCGTATCATATGGAGAACTATTCTTTCTCGGAGGGCAGATAATAACCCCTTGACCGGATAATTCTCTATCTTATACTTCGTCTATTTTAATAATTGCTTATGAACCCCTAGACAGCGGACCAATCTGATTGCTTCATTTCAGTGTAGTAAACACTAATTAAATTCTTTTTAGGCTTTATTCTTTCAGGCTAGTCACCTTAATCATTCTGTCATGAACTATGGTTTTATGTTAAAAGGACAGACTACATCAAGTCAATTAAAATGGCTTATTTCAACCACCACTCCATTTCCCCCAGTCACTTCAGAGTTGGGACAGCACTCAGACTTTTTCCAGTTCTTTCAGCTGTTTCCATTAAAAGATCAATTAACTGTATTAAAATCAGGAGCACACTGTCTGAAAGCAGGTTTACGCATTCTTGGCAGGGACAATCGGCAGATCTGTAAACCCGATATGAAAGCTGCAGTAAAAATGTTTATGGAGGCTAAATTTAGGCAACATGGTCAAGAAGTGACAAATGACCTGTTCTTATCAAGTTATTAATACATAATATAATAATTATATTATAATAATTATATAATAATTAATTAAATTATTAATATTATTATTATTATTACTACTACTACTAAAATTATTTTTTTTTCTTTTCTTCTCATTTATTTCACCATTTTCCTGCAGTATGAACTGGTCTGTTCACAGTAAATGTAAATGCCCACCATAAAATACCTATTTTTAAAGCTTGCGCAGAAACCTTCAAGTTTGCACTCTGTCATCGCCCTACACCACGCTGAATTATGAACGATCCTCTTTCCAACTCACCACAGACACAGGGAAGCAGACAGTAACCATGACAACATGATGAAGCACCATGAGAAACTCTCGCCACAGGTAGCCGCAAACGGCCGTGCTAATTTTCGGTGCAACCTCCTCGTGACCTTTGACCTGCGTCTTATAATAGTAGCACAGGAACATGGCGTAGATGTCATAGATAAAGTAAGGGACGGCAAACAGGATGTAGGTGCTAGTGAGCCAGTGCCTGTGGACAAAAAAGACAGACGAGGGGAAGGAGTGGGGCGGGGGAGAGAAGATAAATAGCCGTGTCTGTCACGCAGTTCAATGCGTTGTTGAGGTTTGAATAGCCACTGCCTACACATTATTCCTATGCTTGATATTAAATGGCACTAAGAGCTGTTGTGTGGATTCTACTTTAGTACTGCACACCTGTCCAAACATGGCTAGCATAATGCAGCACCGGGGAGGAGGGGCTGTGGCACTATTCAAACTAACCACTGCTTCCACATTTCCTCAACTTTGACTATCAAAATAAACATTCAGTATGTTCCCCTCTCCGGTCCTCCTTCTCTCATCCACTTTCCCTTTTGGTCGAATCCTCATAATCCACCTACGCATACGGACATATTGCAGTGGAGTTATAAATCGACGGCCTGACTGAAGCCATGACAAAGTGAAATTCACTGCAGCGCCCGAGTCCCAGACAGCTCTGCTTCATCACACTGCCGTGGCTATTAGAACGCCACAGCGGATTTACAGAGGAAAACTAATTAGGTTGAGAGCCTATTTTGATTAGAGGTGAGCTGAAGGCACATTCTTAGAAAAGCTCATTTTACACAACTTTACACTGACATGCACACAGCCCCGTACCCTGTGGGTTTATGTACTGGAGAAACTAAAGACATCCACTCTAAAGTTGGAAAAAGAAAACATAGAAACTATATAAAGGTTCGCATCAAGAATGACACATATCTAGCTACGGCCTTTATAGATGACATCACATTATAATAGTGCTTTGATGTAACGCAAATAACACATGTACAATTGTGCATAAATTCTGAATAAATATTCAAACAATAGACAATAAAACCTACTGGTCTTCAATGATGTCGTCACAAGATGACGCAATGATGAACCCAGCTGAGGAAGCCAGGACTGCTTGAATGGAGGAAACTAGCCTGTAAATTGCAATGAAGATGTAAATTCCATACTTTCATTTTAGAAAGAAACAATAAAAATTATTTTAAAACATGATATAAAGGATAAGACATGGCAGGAAAATAATCAGGGTTACTGTCGATTGTGTTACACCAGATACGTGTCTCAAAGAATTCCTTAACAATGACGATGACACAAGGTGCTTTTTAATCACTTGGACTATTTAGTGATATCCACTGAGCCTGAGATGAATAACTGTTTTAGTACATACTACATGGAAAAGTAAGAACTTTATTTTTACATTTTTTATTAATTCAACAGTTGTTGCGAGTGCAGGGTGGATAACTAACAATTGAACTATTCACTTCAGCATCATCCACCAAGCTTGAGATGCGTAATTGTTTTAGTATATACTACATGGAAACATAAGCAAAAAACACACTAAAATGAGACTTTTATGGTTAATTTACTTATTTTAACTATGACAGAGGCAAGTCAGATCAGCTCTGCACTTAGAGTCAAGGTAAACACTGTGTATAGAGAATTTCCCCATGTACAGTATACATAAAATATACACATTTTATATTGTTTATGAATACATCTATCTACTACTCTTTAGAGCACCATCACAGCATCGCAGCTTTTATCACCAATCACTGAACCGGAATGTACCTTGCAGAGACGATGACGGCGTCGGCCTCGCTCCACTTTAGCCCTCGCGCTTGTTTCAGGCATCGCTTAGACAGCAGGAAAAGGCCTGGGAAGAATATGGAGCCGGCTGCTAGGATGCTCAACATGGTCCTTTTAGTACTGTCTATCTCTAAGAAGTGGAATGATAGGCTTTAAGACACACCCTATTTTTTTAAAAAAAAGGAAAAAGAAAGAAAGCAAAAAAAGAAAGAAAAGTGACCACCAGAACTTATTTACATATAAATTAACAAATATTACCCAACAATTTTGGTATAAGAAAATACGTATTATACTACGAAAAGGCATGGAGATCAATTCAGGAAACACCATTCAAATAGTGTGGTATTAGCATAACCTACTATGCCAAATTATGTAATTACTAGCCTAGTAGATTTAATACCTGCTGTGTAATTACAGACAAAAAGACTTTTACTGTAGTAAACATACAAGAAATGTTATTTGCTTAATCAGTTTCTTAATGGCTTTTACTGAATTTGGTCTAGACCACATAAACCTCCAGAGAAATGTTTACAGACTTGATTATGGATAGCAAGAAAAAAATTAGTACAGTTTAGTGTATCCCCCATACTTGCAATTAAATCAAGTATATCTCTTTTACACTTTGGAATCCATTTATTCTCACAGTATGATGACAATCAAATACATTAGGCAAAATAATTCTATTTGATACATAAGGCCACAAATGTGTGCTCTGATCTGGGTTATATAATTATAAACAACTAAAATGAGCTCTAATACCAGCAAATAACGGTGCTTTTAAATCTTCTAGCTCAATAATGTAATGTCATGGATGTCCAGAGTTCAGCATACCAGGAGCAATTCATTAATCAATGATAAGGTTTTGTAAGAAACACAGAAATCTACAGTGGCCTCTGAACATGAATGATTGGAGTTGGGAAACCCTGCTTTAATCCATGTTCAGTAGGGGGGTTACCAAAATAGACTGGGAAAGGATTAGCCTGCTGGAGATTTTGTTAGATTACTGCATGGAATAAGGGAGGGGGTGTCAGATGTACAGAGAGAGTGAGAGAGAGCGAGAGAGAGAGATTTGGATGTAAATGAAATGGAACAGGAAAGAATGAAAAAACACTTGTAAGTATTAAAAGAAATTTCCAAGCGCTAAGACTAGTTGCTTACTGACTATACCGCTCGCTGTTTTAATAAAGTAAAGACATGATAACCACTCATTCGTTATCTATGACTCTTATCATTCGGGGTCATGGGGGAAGCCAGAGCCAATCCCAGCTAATTTCGGGCAAGAGATGGGTAAACCCTGAATAGGTCACCAGACTATCGCAGGGCTTTCACATATTATTTCAGTTCAAACTTACATTCACAGATATGGGAAATTTAGAGTTGACCAAACATGCATGTTCTTGGACTGTAGGAGGAAACCAAAGTACCCAGAGGAAACCTACAAAAGCACATGCAAACTCCACACAGAAAGTCCCCTGGACAAGATACAAAAACAAAACCTTCACAATGAGACATAACGGTGTGAACCACTGGGACACCATGTTGTCCCACATTATTAAAGTTTGTTTTCATAAAAGCATCTATTTTTACAGTTGTAGCTGAGAGAGAAAGAGAGAGGGGGAAGAAAATGGGTGGAACTGGAAGGGAGATCTGCACTGAGTGGTACCCTGAAGAGGGTTGATGAATATAAGGGAGCGGATTGTTCCCTTTCTCCAGCAGCACCACACATGAACAGAGGCTTCCACAGAGTGCTGCAGCAAAACACACTGTAGCACAACATCATGCTCATTTAAAACAACTGACCCACATGACGGACGGAATGTGAAATGAAAGCAGGTGTATTTGGAAAATCGTTTACGCACTAAAGTTGGCTGAAAGGTCTTGAAGGAATCAGCAGTAGGGTGAAGGGGTGACAGCGTATAACCATGCTGTTTGTGTCTGCACTGCAGCCACAGATGGGACAGCTTCTTTCATTCCTGATGCAAACACACACACACACACACACACACACTCGAAAACTTCAGCCAGTAGGCCATTTTATTACCAAAAATTGCTAACAACACAACATTTTATATTAAATGACTCAATTACATGGAAATTGTTGTGATTTCATTACTCATCACTTATGCTAATAGACCATTGGCACAATGACAAAAAAGGGAGGGAATAGGAATTTTAACCTATTTACGCGTTGTATTAACATTTAAACCTTTGAAAAATCAGAACAGACATTACAAATTGTACCATAAACTCCTGACCTGGCTAGCTTTTTAGCTACCGTCTCACGTAGCCTAGCATGTTTTGTAGTGATTAGCGAGCTAACAGAGTAGCGCAATGCTTCCTATTGTTTCCATGGCACTGCATCTCCATCATCAGTTGGGCAGCGCGTGCGGCAAAAGCAAAGCACAGACAAGATTTTTACCGCCGCTAACATACTGCGCATAAACGCGTGCACACACATTTAGATTCAACGATATTTGCCTCAAGGCGGTGTTGTTGTTTTTTATTTTGATTTAGTGGTAACGGTCCTTAATTTCCGCCCATGTGATGAATAAAAACACATCCAGGAGCCTGAAAATGAATCACACCGTTGATGAATTGAGGCCGCGCGCCTTCACGAACATCTCTCTCAGAATCCATACAGGACGTGACTTTGGTCCGAAGAACCACCATTTAACACAAAAACAGACGATATATCTAATAGCTATGTGCACGATAGCCTACTATTTGCTCTAGTGAGGAGATAAGCTCTCTGAACCGAAGCCCAAGCAATTACGGGAGACCTTTCCACCGGAGCCGGTGCTCGTGCACAAACCTTATTGAAGCCCACGTAATTTACTGGGTTTAAATAAAATCGAGTCTGAGCTCCTTCTTCTTCTTCTTCTTCTTGTTCTTTAAGGGAGAAATAAACCAAAATATCTAAATTATTACAAAGCTACGGGTGAGCTGAGACAACGTGACGCGCCATGGTCGCCTCCCAAACGTCTTCACACATCTAGTGCACTATTTAGCTCGTGCGACCCATTACCGTAATGAAGTGAGCCTGCGCAGGGAGAACGACCGCGTTTAGGACCCGACCGCCTCCAGTGTCTCAGAGAGGGAACGTTAGCTAGCAATAGGTGGCTTTCTTGAGCATCCACCTCCTCCTCTTCACTCAGATTTATCCTCCATATCAACACAGCGTCCTATACGTCCAACTCCATAACACAGGCTAATAAACAACACTCTTATTCGCCCAAAAATAAAATTAAACTGTTTTTTCTTGCTGAAGCTAGCCACACATCCTATCAAATCCCATCACATCACATCAGTGAGGTCAGTCATGTTGGATCAGGTAATGAGCAGGAGGTGTATTATAGCTAACAAACTTCTAGAGTCAGAGGACACACAGCTCACTAGACTGACAAATTAGTCAAACTTGGTAATATTTTCTAAATAAATTTCCCTTTAAATCACTTAATTTACAGCATTTAGCACTGACACACATTGAAGGTCATCATGAAACTCTAAGGTTAACAAGCACTTAGCCTAACTGGTGTTAGCTCGCTCACTCATTTGCAGGGAGGCTGTGCCTATGTCAGCCAACACTGGGCGAAGACCGGGTACGCCCTGAACAACTCACTAGACCATTGCAGGGCAACACACACGCGCGCACACACACATACCTACGGACAATTTGGAACAGACAATTAGTGCATGTTTTTGCAATGTGGGAGGAAACTGGTGTACCCAGATGAAACCCACCTAGGCACAGGGATACCATGTAAACTCCACCGTGAAATGCCCAAGCCCTTGACTCCTGGTTCCTCCCATATTACAAAGACATGCATATTAAGCTAATTGGTTTTTCCAAATTGCCTCTAGGTGTGAATGCGTATAGCTGTGTGTGCGTGTTAGCACTGCGATGGACTGGGGAGCTGTTCAGGGTGAACTCGCCTTCACTCAGTCAGCTGAGATAAGATCCAGCCTGCCCGCGATCCTAATAGGCAAAGTGGTTCGGCTAATTAGTGAGTGAGTGATGAGTGATTATGATTGATGTATATATATAGGGGCGGCACGTGGCATAGTGGTTAGCACGTCCGCCTCACACTTTGTTAGCTCTTTGTTTGTTAGGGTACTCTGGTTTCCTTCAACAGCCCAAATACATTCATATTAGGTCAACTGGCAAATCAAAACTGCTCATAGTTGTGAATGGGAGTATGAATGGTTGTTTATGTCTGTGTTAGATCAGCAACCTGTTAAGGGTGTACCTCACCTCTTGCTTAAATTCAGGTTGGATTGTCCCCAGCTTCCCCTGTGACCCTGATGGATCGTGGAAGTCGTACAGATTGTGTGATATTTGGACTGATTGTAGGTTAGAACTATTTAAGATTTAACCTACTTGGTGATTTTAAGTAGTTCATTAATTAAGATCAGCTTCAAACTAAGTTTACATTTATGGCATTTGGCAGACACCCATTTTATTATCATCATAACACAACTGAGCAAGTGAGAGTTAAGGACCTAGCTCAAGGCCAAACAGTGGCAGCCTGTTTTTGGACTTTTTTTTTTTGAACCCTGACTTTTGGATCAGTAAGTCAGAGCCTTAACCACTGAGCCACTATTGCCCTTTACTTCTACCACTTCAAACACGTATAAACACGCAAAATGAGGCGCAATCGATGGTTTGGACAGTATGAAGATAGAAGATTAACCAGAGTTACACTGGTGTTCAAATCCTTTTTCATTTGTTTTGTTTTGTTTTGTATTCTTTGCTATACAGGCATATATTATGAGGGTACTGTGATATGGTATATTTTGTTATATCTCAAAGCAATAAGGAGAAATATAACTGGTACAGCCACATTACTGCTCTATGGTAGTCAGTTAAACAGGTCTGATGCAACGTATACCTTTTTGTATCTAGTACTAGTAAGCAGTATGTTTAATCTTGACTTTTTACATCCACGAGTGCAGAATACAGAGACTTGGACAGAACTCAGTGCTGAGTGCAGAGCTACATTTGACTTTTAAATACAGAGTCAAATAGGCAGCATGCTGCTTGGACACCTGAATAGAGAAGGTTAGTAGAAAGGCATTGTTGGTGCTGGCTATGCGAAAGCCATTAGTTATATAGCATGAGATATGAAATCAAATATTAGAAATAGATTAGACTGAAGTAATTAGAAAGTTGTTTGTGAAGAAATGTGACTCCCAGCTCTAATAATGTAAGGAGTTATAATCAGAATTAATGTAAAATACAGAAATAACTTTTTCAAAAATATGTATTTCATAGTACAGTGTTTAAATATAACAAACAGTAATAATAAAGCACAATATTAAAACCATGGTATTATTATGATTTATTATACTGTATAATGTTTATAATGAACATGTAGGTAATTATAAAAGAAATAACATAGAAATCCAAACCATTCTATCTGATAATCTAATCATCTGTCTATATTTATGTCTCTGTGATTAATTCTATTTTATAAGCTATAACATCTCTGTATCTGTCTTCTCATCAGCTGAGCATGTTATTAAACTTTAATTTTGTTTATCTAGTTACCTGCCTAAGGAACACAGGAAACTAAAATATACCTGACACTGAAGGATGTTGTTTAAATCTCACCTGTGGAACCCACCGCTACCGCGTAACCCAGCGGCTCTCCTGTTCCCTAAATGTCCCTGTGTGCTTCATTTCACTTTTAAATCTCCGCCGCAGGAACCGGTTGGAGAGCAGGGATTGGCTGAAACAAACCCAGTCTGCTGGCTTGCACCGACTCTATTGGAGAATTTGTTTGACTGTCAGGATCCTAAGCCAATCCTAAGTCAAAGTCAAGTGACCTCATGGTACAAGTGTTGGTTAGCCATTTGTAGTACATGCAGATAATGCAAAATAGTTTATATTAATATAATATAAAAAATAAAATAAAAAATATTTATTTTTGAAATATTTTGTGGACATGCTTTTTTATATTCTATTTTTTTTCATTATATTAAAAAGACACACACACACACAGACACACACACACACACATATATGTATATACACACACATATATATGTATATACACACACACACACACACACACACACACACACACACACAGTGGTTACATTACATTAACAGCATTTGGCAGACACTTTTATCCAGGGCAACTTACAATTATCATTTTGTACAACTGAGCAACTGAGGGTTAAGGGCCTTGCACAAGGGCCCAACAGTGGTGATAGTTGGCCCAACAGTGGTGATCAGTAACCGATCGCCTTCACCACTAAGTCGGCACATCCGCCTCACAGCAAGAAGGCCTGGGTTTGATTCCTGGGCTCTGGGTGTTTCTGTGTGGAGTTTGTATGTTCTCCCTGTGCTTACATAGGTTTTCTTTGGGTACTCCGGTTTCCTCCCACAGGCCAAAAACATGCACAGTAGGCTGACTGACTGTTTCAAATCACCCCTTGGTGTGAGTGTCAATGGTTGTATAAGTATTGGCCTTGCGATGGCCTGTCGAGTTGTTCAGTGTGTACACCACTTCGGTCAAGGGTGAAAAAGGTAAAAGTAAAAGCTTCCCTCTAGTGCATGATTTTTACTATATACTGCACAGGAATTGGGCAATCTTATTGGTAGTCTATTCTGGGATGATAATAGCATTTTTATTTATTTCAAATATAAAATATTTTGAATAAATGAAAAGACAATTATATAATTTGGCTTTTTTTGTGACATGAAGAATTCTTTAGATTGATGAGGGTGTTATAATGAAGGGTAACTTAAAAAAATATTCTCCATATCATACTTACATATCTTGCTTCATTCTATAAATGGTATTATTTCAAATAGATAATGCTTGAATCAAACCTTCAAACACACATTCTGCTACTCAATATGGCCATAACGTTTGTAAAGGTAAAAAAACACAAAACATTTTTTTGAGACTAAATGAGTTTCTAAAGTACAAACTGTGACATGATGAAAAAGGATGTCACTGAAATGAAAAGTCCGTGAACATACCATCACTATTTAGCAACATCCACCTTGCCTTCATTAAATAACTAATGCTAAGTGTCCAATAATTTAAAAAGAATGAGCTTATTAATAGCAGGAAGGGATTTCCAGCACTGCAAATAAATTGAACAGAATTGCTGAATTACTGATCCCAAGGTCAGTGGTTCTAACCATCAATCATCAATCAGTTTTATACTCATTCATCTAAGACCTTCTTAAAGTTTATTCATTTTTATTTAGTGAATTGTTCTCGCTGATCAGGCTTGCAGATTTTGATGATTAATTTGGGTTTATAGCAAATATTCAAATGTTGATAAAGCTGTGTCACTTTCATGCAATTTCAAAGATATACTGATATTTTTACTATGCAGGACACGGATGAATAGATGGATGGATGGAGGAACAGATGGATGACTGACTGCACATTTCCAGTTTCAAATAAAAATTGTTTTAGATACAGTGGTGCAATACATGAACATATTTATGTAATAAACATTAATTCTTTAATTATCTTAAATGATTGTTAAAGACAACTTTACTCCCTCAGAGTAGCAACAATCAGAATAATTACTAAGTGCCTTTTCAGTTCTTTATTCTGTAAGAATTAGAAAGAATAAACCTATTCAAGCTATATTTTACTAATTAAATGTGGGCCAGTCTTGGAGGAACATGACCTAGTTAGTCTAATTTTATTGCTATTAAATTTTAATTACCATTAAAAATTCATCACAGTGATTTTAACATGGCAGATCAGTACAAGCCCCAGCCCTGGGGAGTCTATCGTGTACTTGATATTTTGTGACTGACTTTATTCAGAAACTATACGCTAGTTATTAGACACCTGACTTTACCAAACCATTCAGTGACAAGAATGTCATGTTTTTATTTACAGATCTATTTACAATCAAATGTATCTGTAAATAAAAACATGACATTCTTGGGTATGAAAATTGGACTTGTTGAACTACTTGAAGCTAACTCAACTCTTTAAGCATTTATACGGTCACACTAAGTTTAAAGGATGTGATTGACAGCTTATTGACTGACTTCAAGTTGACTGTTGACACTGTCCTGAGGCATCCAGGTCCCACAGATTTACTTTGTATAACATTGATTAGGCTTCACATGTTGAAATGTGTTATTTGCAAGACCAGGCCTTTGATATCAATAGCAACTGGGCTATTACCACACCCTAATGACTGGAAGTCCATACAAAATCAACCACCATAAATGAGCACATTCTACACTTTTCCTTATCTCACTCCTTCCATGTATCATTCCTTAACTCTCTTCTTACATAAAGATTAGAACCAAGGAATTTGACACTTTCGTTAGAACTAGGGATGGGGTGGAGGGTAGGGTGGGCCGGCAGTAAAATTTTCGTTAATGTATTAGGGAATTTGGGGACAACACATTTGTCAGCACTAATTACAAAACAGCTTATTTACAAACAAGACAGTGTCAAAAGGATAAATAACAAATACGTCTGTTTTTCTAGGTACTGATGAGTACCACACCATAACACAGCACTTCGTCACAATCTTGTAGGTTATGATTTTAAATAAAAGGCCACCATCAGAATTTTAAAGGAACAGTAAACGAATATGTGGTAATTAGGTGCATCTCTACTAAGTTTATGCTAGGCTAATGTGCTTAAATGAAAACATCAGGGGTAAAATAAAGCAGTAGTCAATATGCAATGTGGATGGACGTTCTGGTGAACATAATGTTATATCCACAGTCCATGTGATATCCAACTCTAAAGTTTTAGAAATAAATCTGGTTTAAATTAGAATTAAAAATTCTGAAGGAGGGGCAGTGGTGGCCTGGTAGTAGGATGCTGGATTTCTGACCCCAAGGTCGGGGGTTTAAGACCCACTATCAATGGGGTGTCACTCCTGTACCCCTTAGTGCAGCTAACTGGGTTATCAAAGGCCAGCTATGTGTCTCACTGTCTGTGGTGAGAGGCAACATAAAAGAACCACCGATTTTCGTCAAGAGTAGGCTGCATGGCCGTCAGCGTGTTTCTGCCCTGCAATGGCCTGTACTCGGCACTCGCCCAGAGTTGGCTGAGATGGCCACCAGCCTCCCCGAGACCCGAAGTAGGATTAAGCAGTTCAGAAAATAAATGAATGAATGAATTCTGAAGCTATAATTGTGAATTCCCATGCTGTTTTTTTTTTACTTCAGCATTTACCTAGCTTTTGCCCAACTGATGTTATGTGGGGCCAGTGGTGTAGTGATTAGGGTGGTGGGCTCATGATTGAGAGACCATAGGTTCAAATCCCTGTTAGACCTCCACCAATAAAAAAAACTGGGAAGGTAAGCCACCATAAACTAACATACCATCAATAGAGTTGAACTCCAACTCACTTCATGCGACAGAAACTGGAATGCTCCACTAGGCTCGAATGTATAAAGCCCAACTTATATTATGCTCAACTTCTTAGAATTTTTTTTTTATTACAATACATACTGTATATACCTTTTGACTGGTATTGTATGTTAATCAGAACAAAGGTAGTCACTATATCACAACTCACTCGCTCATTTTCCAAACCGCTTAAGTCTGGGGCCTCTCAGTCGAATACTGCAGGGCAAAAACTCACACAACCATTCCCACTCGCACTAAGGGGCATTCAAAATTCTTCAAAGGAAGTTAGCCTGCTATGCATGGCTTTGGACTGTGACAGGAAATCAGAGTACCCAGAGGAAACCCACGCAAGCACAGTGAAAATACTCAAACTTCACACAGAAATGCCCTTGCTTAGCCCGGGACTCAAACCCAGGCCCTTCTTTCTGTGCGGGGGATGAGCTAACCACTATGCCACTCTTACACCAGAACTCACATACGTAAATCACTGAGCACCAAAAACGCCATACTTTTTTTTTCAGGTTTTTGAAAAGAATTATTGCATATTGCTATTTTTCTTTTCAGTGGATTGCAGCACACCTTTAAGAGAGGGGAAAATGAGCCTGGTGAGGGAACAATATTTATAACAGCTGCTTTAACACACAGTACCTGTCAAAAGTCTGGGCACCCCTACTCATTCCAAATGAATTAAATCTTTCCAAACTGCTTTACAAGGGTTTTAGGACAAGAAGACTCCCATCAGAACTTGGAGATCATCTGGATCAAACTTTGGAGGCAGGACTTTTTAAAAAGTTTCTTTAACATTGTGAGAGAGCATGATTTTTTTTAATTTTCAGCAATTATGGGGATTGCTGGGCTTGGCAGGGGTTTGCACTCGTTTTTTTTTTTTTTGCTCTCTCCTGTCACTGCTATTATTGCTGTATTGTTTTGATGCCTTTTTTAATTATTATTTGTAGTTCAACATATCAAAAATACACTGTATAAACAGCATTTATTATTATTGGTGTACTCTTTGGATTAAATTATAGACCAGTATATATTAACCAAACATTTTACAATCTTTTCTCTGGATGTGGTTAACATATCAAAATACTTTTCAGGCTGTCACAGAAACAGCATCCACCTCTTCTCTCTTTCAACTCATGTTCATCCAACAGAGTCTGCACATGCTCATCATCTAGAGCTGCTTTCATTACTCACATTAAACAGTGGTAGGAGCGACCTCCTTTTGAGCATGTTAAAAATTTTCAAAAAGCAACTTTGAAAAAGCTTCAAAAATCTCTGTACTGGATCATCTGATCATAGCACTCTTTTGCTACATGCTTCCCTGCATGACAGTGTGACAAAGTTTAAAGTGTGAACATTTGCTTATACATAGCTCTGAGAAATCAAGATGGAGTTCCTTCGTTAATTGCCGACAGCCGTTAGCTGTTATCTCTGAAACCTAAAGTTTTACCTTGTCCCTAACTGGATTCTGCTCACCTCACTTTTAGATGACATTCTCTACCAAATGAAAAATCTTAATAGTAAACTCCACTTCCATGAATCAATGAGCCTTATGAGGCACCCATGACACTCGTCAGTTGATTGGCTGTCCTTCCTTAGACCACATTTGGTAGATACTCACCACTGGATTCCAGGAACACCCCACCAGACCTGCTGTTCTGGAGACTCAGCCATTTAACCATCACAGTGTGGCGGTTGTAAAAAGTCAGACAGTTCACTTACACTTGTTCGTTTTTCCTGCTACTAACACATTAACTTTGAGAACTGGCTGTTCATGTTTCACCTGATACATCACGCACCTTGGCAGGTCCCAGTGTAAAAAGATAATCGTTAAAATTACATTTATCACCCATCACTGGTCAAAATGTTTTTAATGTTAGGGATGTTGAGGGAACATGCATTGACGAAATGCCAAGTATTTTTTAAGAAGTAATGACACTTGAGTGAGTGTGTGTGTGTGTGGGGGGGGGGTTGCGTGGACGACCCAAAAAGAACAGACATCTATCTATTCAGTTGACGTGGCACTTAGTCTCCAGTGTTCGCTCTTTATTGACAGTTCCACCTGAAACCACTTTTTTCTTTAAAAATTTCAAGCATCTGTTGTAAACACAAAGTCCAAAAACATTTTCAATGAAATGACAAAAAAATAATAAATAACAAAAAACCCATCCATCTTTTGAAACAAGTGTTTGATATTACTAACCATAACTCAACACAAATATCAAGTTTTCTTTTTTTCCATCATAAAATGTCTAAGTTCTATGAGCTCATGACTAATGCAAATGTCACCATTAATTAAAACATCCTCACGTTGTAGTTAGCAATCAGTACAAGAAATCCTAGACCAACATAAGTTCTCTTCATGTCACTACACTTATAGTTTTTCTAATACAATAGCAAAGTGGTCAAACTACAAAACCTCAAGAAAGAAAAGGAAAAAAAAATTAAAGAAAGAACAAAAACAAATTGGTCACAACGCATAAACGACAAAGGAGACGAAAACTATTCATTTACGAAAATAACTTCCTATGACCAAATTAAATAACGGGACAAGTGGGTTTTTTGTAAGATCGCTGAAGCGGACTCCTGAAGTACTTGCGAATCCTTAAGCAAAGTCTTTATCCACGTGCGGATCCATTTGAATGGACGTCCTTGAGAGCGGTGTCTGTTCAGCAGTGCTCTATGTGCTCATCACCACCTAGTGGTGGCTGACGGAAAGCCCCACCCCTCAAAAAAACAAAAAAAAACTAACAAAAACAAAATAAATGGGCCTCTCAGTTCAGAGCACCATGATCTGGCTGCTGTGGCCCGGACACGCGTCCCTGTGTGTTTACAGCAGAGTCTGCGATATGAAACCTGAGCTCAACACTAGATATGACTGAAGTGAAAACGTCAATCAAATGAACAGCAGCATTTTCCTCTGAAAGCAACCGGAGACATGTGCATCAGCCAGAGCAAGGAGAGAGAGAGAGAA
>JBCNYG010000003.1:11870320-11883870 GCA_039654305.1 Porochilus rendahli | reverse complement strand
TTGAAAGAGGAAACGTTTTGGGGCCCTCTTTTAGAAGTGGGAAGTTTCTCCAAAAAAGAAAACTTTTTTTTTTTTTTTTTTTTTTTTTTTTAAGTGCTGCAATAAGGGCGAGTTCTTTTATCCTGTTTGGCTTTTTTTTTTGTTTACTGAAATACTGAAGGAAACGTACACTAGGAATCAATTGGATAGCTAAAAATCATAGTCTCGACATTCTCCATTCCTGATCACTAGAGACAGGTTAAAAATAAAATGGGTCAAGACCTGACAGTCTTGATTTCATCACAACCTCTCCCTTGGGTAACCACTGACATAACTAGGAGGCGTCGCACCACTTAATCCAACTGTCCATCTCCGTAGTTACCAAAGTAGAGCAAACCCAGTCGATTCAGTGGGACAGGCTGAGAGTCGGTGAGCACTTGAATGATTTCTTGAATTTTCAGATTCGCTGTTAAAAAACGTCAGCTAGCTCAAGCTGACTGTGCAGGCTCAGAGGCAGCATAGATGGAGGAAGATGCAATGTCCAATGCAACGTGTTCTGAAGTAACAGCCTTTAGAATAGATTAAACTGTAATGGTATTTTGAGCACACACAACCACTTATCACATCCAGATAGCATATAAAAACAAACAGGAAAAGAGTTCTTGGATGCAGACGTCACCTGTTCCTATATTCTGGTGTGCTTTATCCCCACCCCTGCCCTTCCCCATCTCTGCCCCTGCAGCCTGGGGTTAGCTGTGGCTCTGGGCAGCGATGCTAGAGCAGTCAGTCACCAGCAGGCCCACAGTGGCTGCAGGGCTGGAGACAGGGGTGGCGGTGGAAACCGTGCCCGCTAAAGTGCTGCTGCTGCTGATGGGGTCCGGTACCGTAGGGTCTGCCTGGTTGGCATGCGTGGCCATGTGACCCTGGAGCTGGGTAGGAGTCTTGCAGTGGACCCCACACAGTTGGCACAATAGCACCCCGCCAGGCCCTGAGCCACGGCCCATACTACTCTCTTTCCACTCCTGCCCATGGTGTTTCTGAGCATGAACTCGCAGGTACGTCAGCGTAGTGAAGCCTGGAGTGCAACAATGAAAATAATGATAATATTAATAATAAGTCTCAAATATGGGTCTAAGTGAGTAAAATATCAAATTATGTACCAAATGTCTCCTTGGATACACATTTTCTAGGTCATATTTCTCGACTTATAATCATTACAGAGGGTTCTCTCATACCTGCTGCCATTATTAAAAATACACCACCACAAAATTTGTTGTTGATTTCCATGATTTGAGAGAATCGTGATGAGCATGGGGGCGGCACGGTAGCGTAGTGGTTAGCACGTCCGCCTCACAGCAAGAAGGCCTGGGTTCGATTCCCAGCTCGGCCGTTTCTGTGTGGAGTTTGCATGTTCTCCCCATGCTTGCGTGGGTTTCCTCCGGGTACTCAGGTTTCCTCCCACAGTCCAAAAACATGCACAGTATGCTAATTCAATGCTGTTCCAAATTGCCCCTAGGTGTTAGTGTGAGTGATTATGTGTGTGTTGGCCCACGATAGCCTGACGAACTGTCCAGGGTGTGAGCTGAATGGGCGCCAGCCTCCACGACCCTAATTAGGATTAAACGGCTTAGAAAATGAATGGATGAATGTGATGAGCATGGGAGGTTGCGGGATCGAATTGTGATGAACTTGAGGGAACTCGGTGGATCATGATCACGCTGATCGTGGCAAAAATATTTGACTGTCAAAAATGTTCCCACAATTATTACAATGTACAGAATTACGACTTCACGCACCTTCACAGAGCGTAAGAGACTTCATAGGGGATCTTGATGAACTTGGAATCCTTCAAATTTGAAACTGTTGGATGCACCCTGCCATCTTTTTATACCCCAACTGTGCTCATAAATCATGGAGCGACACTTTTTTAGTAGTGCACATCGCACCCCAGTGTAAACCCCGGGTTAAGTAAAAAGAAAAAAATTCAATAGAAGAACCCATTCCACATGCTGCATTTGAAAAAAATACTGGGGAAATGAACATACTGAATACCAAGGTTTTAAACTGTACAGTTTTCTGGGGCATCGTTAATATTTTAAGGATGTTCCTGATGCTTTTAATGACAAAAAAAACCCCAAAAAAACAAAAACATTTTCACATATCCCCAGAACATGTTTCCTTCGCATTACTTTCATGCTTGGGTTGCTTCTCAACTCACTTTTACACATGCACTAAGGTCTTTAAGTAATTAAAAGTGTTTCTTGTATTATTAGCAAAGAATAGTGCCTTAGATTTTCTCTTTTGGACTGAACTTCTGGTTTCTGACACCAGTGATCCCCTTCAATGTGTTTCCTTTGTACTTCCGAACACTTTGGCACACTTTTAGCGTGCAAATGCAAATGTCATAACGCCATGCAAATGTTATAAAGCCATTTATTGACACCTCCGTGTTCACATGCCCACACTGGCCACCTTTGGCGCTGAGTGTGTATTGTCTTGTCTTGAAGACGCCGAGTTATAATATAGCTTTTTTTTTTACTAAAAACATATGCAAACATTTTCAGAACTCCACATCTAGGCAGCGCATACATATTTACAGTAGGTAGATTTATGGAAAGACTTGCTAAAAGTCACCAGAGCAAACAGTAACCCACACATCATTCACTGAGAGTAACTTCTGTGAGATTACAACTTACTGCGGTTGCACAGGTGACACACATGATGCTGGGACTGGTTGTGGACCCTCATATGATCCGTGATATAAGCAGGAGAGAGGAGTTTTCCACAAATGTGGCAGGGAACTTTGTCCTCGTGTCTGATCATATGAGCACGCAGCCGGTCCTTCGTGGCAAACGCAGACTCGCACGTCTGCAGAACAGGATGAGCAGGGTGTTCACATATGCAAATCGGCAACACTGAGTCATCTTCATATCAGATGTTTCTGATATATCTTTCAACTATATATATATATTCACAGGGTGGTTACAGACCGTAGAACTCTACTGCATGTTACAGGAAGTTAACAAAGAACCGAAGGCGTGTAGGTGTTTTCACACTGAGTTTTGTGCTGTATGTGAAAAGGCCTTAACACTGCGCAACAGTTTGGCCTGAGGTTAAGGGCCGTCCACAACGGAAGCAATGAGCGCTAAGGGACCATGCAAAGTCAGTGAACATCAGTAAAATAAGCAATGAGATGTGAAATTTTCTCAAGCGGCGCAGAGTGGCTTAGCAGAATTTCCTGCCCTTCGCCCAGAGCCGGCTGCGATAGCCTCCGGGCTCCTCGCATCCCTGGTACGATTAATAAGTGATTCGGCAAATGAATGGATAATAAAATGGGGAAAAACCTAAAAGAACAGGTTAAAAAAGTTATAGAGTTTATAAAGAAAGAGAGAAAGGAAAGCTAAGAGGTGAGACTCTGACGTTACCGGACACTTGAAGGGTCTCTCTGTGGAGTGCACCTGCCGTACATGACTGTTAAGATGGTCAGGCCTGGAGAGGACAGAGAGAGCTTTAGTACATAGTGCACCACAAAACACAAGGGGTTAAGAGGTCTGTTCGTAAACACGTCTATGTTTATGTCTGTAAAAACAGTCTTTTTACACCAGTGTACATCCAGTATGGATGAGTTTCTAAATGGGAGATATATATATATATATAGGTATATATTCTGCTCGAAGGTCATTTTTCTCGTCATGTTGACCCATTTTCTGGCTTAAATTAGTAATCAGGACATATCTCACTGTCTTTCTGTAAGACGCCAGTACTTCAGTCCCCTGCGCTAGTGAAAGTGAACAGTACAGCACCCTGTGATTGTGTGTGCACTGACCTGCTCTAATACGGTTGTGTGTAGTGTTGTATGTATTAGATTAGCACTATATACACTGCACTGACCAAAATAAATAAATAAATAAAAAATTCACACAAACTAATATTTTCATGGAGTGCATTTAGCCCTGATCATAGCATGTAATCTCCATGCCATTGTTGCTCCAGTTGGTCCGGTTGAGGCTCAGCAACACTAACATGGCTATAAAATGAAGTCAGCTGATGATCTGAATGTACTGAATGAGCAGGTTATCACATCAATGCACTTTTTCTTCCCTGATGGCACGGATAAAAAATGGGGACTCAAATAATGACAGAGTGGTTCAGGGAGCACAAGGAGTTATTTTCACATATGTATTGGCACCCCAGAGTTTTTGGGATGTGCTGGAGAAGACTTTCTGGTGTGTTTCAGTTTTTCCCTCCTCGATTCAAGACGTCGGTGAGAAGTGAACCCAACACTGGATGGAAATAAATTTTACGTTGCTTTAGTTTGTTGAAACAATAGCATGACGATTACGAGCTGTAAAACGTGAACGTGGAGGCAAACATCACGAACAGGGTTTTTTTTTTCCGGAATAAATAAATAAATAAAAATGGCAGATGTACGTGTTTCAAATGCAAAGTTGGGGCCAATTGTTCGGAAAGTTCGAACTGGTTCATCTCATGCGTGCTGGCTGCACATTAATTTCAAACGTTTGAAATTATTGCCAAGGCGTTCGACCTGTTACGTAATCACTACTGTTTTATGAATGCCAAAATGTGTCTTTTGTACGCTTTTTTTGTGTTTCATTTTCCACAGGCATGTTCCCAATGTGTTGGCAAAGCTCACTTTCATGCCTTTTCGTCCCTTTGCTCGGCCTCTTCTAGTGGCAAAGGGGCATTTCCAACACGCAGTTAGTGTGATGGTGGCGATGGAAACGTGAGGGTGGCGAATGCAACCCAGTCTCAACGCGCAGTTGACGTGTAGCTAATACGCTAGGGGTGTGATGAGAGGACAGTGATTTTGCAGAAATTGGCTACGAACGTGGAAAAAAATCTTGTCAAGATCGCAGACTTTCAATTCGCCTTCATTCGCCACACACTGTTCGCCCTGTGAGCAAGGGGTTTAAGCAAAGCTAAGAGCATATTCATGTGTCTTTTTTTGGCAGGGCAGTGTTCGTCTAAATACTCTACAATACCCATCGGTGTAAATGTGAGTGCGAATGATGCCCTGCCTTTTGCACGAGGTCAGCTAGAAATGGCCTCGGCTTTCCATGGTGACCCTAACGGTTGAGCAGTCTAGATAACAGAGGGATGGATAAAAATATGAATATTTGCAAGAACAGTGTTTAACTCTTCTAATACTACACCGACTTACAGAACTTCTTGTTAAAGCAGCTGCATGTAGCCCTGCTTTCAAATACTGTGTGTTTGTGGGACCCCTCACCGTGAGAAACCCTTGGCACAATTAGGACACACGTATGGTTTCTCCACTCCACCCTGGTGGGATCTAACATGGTAGCTCATCCGATCCTTCCTCTTAAAACGCTGCTGGCATATAGGACAAGAGTACGGCTTCTCGTCTGAATGGGATAGTCGGTGCCGATTCAGATGGTACACGTCCCGGAAAGCCTTCCCACATGCTTCACATGCGTGGTTCTTCCGTACCGGGTTAGGGTTTGGGTTGGGGCTGGGGTTTGGGTTGGGGTTTGGACTCGTAGTAGGAATAGGGTGTGGGTTTGTGATTGGGATTGAGATCTGAATGGGGTTGGGAAGGCTGGGGTTCTCTCCAGTGTTGTTGGTTGGAACAGCCTAGAAGAAGACAAAGAACGGATTTATAGTCTTTCAGAAATTTTGGCTCTGTGTGAATTTTGAGAAGAAAAAAAAAATCGGTCATACATGAAAATAATCTTCTTTTGACTTCAAACACACATCATCGGACATCGGTGTCTGTGAATATCCAATCTATAGAATGAGGCAATGGGTCAGTAATGCATCGATATTGGGGGTTGTGGGGCTGTTGATACAACCTTGTTTAGACAGATGATATTTTGTACTGAGGGATGAGATGGGTACATCAAAGACAGAGAAACAGATAAAGAGAAGTAAAGACACTAAATAAACGACTCAAAGGTGGCGCGACGGTGGACATGGATAAAACATGACAAAGAAGACCCAAACTAAGCTGACCTGCACCATTGTCCCAGTAACCACAACAGCAGCAGGGATAGGCTGGGCTGCTGTCATGGCAACAGTTGCCGGAGTGATGGACACGGCGACTGTCTCCACCTGTTGGTTGCTATTGGGGGATGGGTGGATCATGGGATCTGTAGCCACTGTGATCGGGGCAGGGATGGAGAGCTGGAGGAGGGAGAGAGGAATGGTTTGCCTTTCCACTCGCTGAGCCGCCTTCCCTGCGTCCACCTTTTCTCGGGCTGCTCGGTCTTTCATTTTGACCCCAGTGTGAACTGACTGGTGACGGCGCAAGTTATAGCTGTTCTTAAATTGCTTGTTGCATATGGAGCAGATATGAGCGGGCCGGGCAGGCCGGGTCACAGGCTTAACTGTGAGGGAGACAGAGAGAGAGAGAGAGAGAGAGAGATGCAGGTGGTTATTGCCACATGAATGACACTACATCCAATCTGAAGCCACGATTCTTCCACATCCAGCATAAAACACAAACTCTAAAGTTACGCATTTAGGTCACAACTGAACTGTTTGCTTCTGGTATCTATACCTCCTATTATTGTCCTTATTATTGTAGCACACATTTGTATCCAATTTAGTTTGCATTTACTTACTTGCTCTCCCTTATTCGCCAAGCTGCTTAATCCTACTCCGGATGCAGGGAGGCTGGAGCCTATTTCAGCCGAACAATGAACTGCTCACCAGGCCATCACAGGGCCCACACACACAAAATCATTCACACTCATGTCCACACATAGGGGCTATTTAGAAGAGCCAATTCACCTAATGTGCACGCCTTTGGATTGTAGGAGGAAACCGGAGTACCTAGAGGAAACTCACAAGCACGTGGACAACAGGCAAACTCCACACACCGAAACGCCCGAGCCCGGGACCCGGACCCAGGACCTTCTTGTTCTGAGGCAGACATGATAATCACAGCACCACCTTAGTTTAAATTTTAAATTCTTTGACTGGTTCGAGTCCTGGGCTCAGCAAAATCATTGCTGTGTGGGGTTTGCATGTTCTCTCTCTGTGCGGACATTGCTTTCCTCTGGGTGCCCTGGTTTGGTCCCATGGTCCAAAGATATGTTTCTTAAGCTAAACGACTGTTCCAAATATTCCTAGGTGTCGATGTAAGTGTGCATGGTTGTATGTATTTGACCCTGTGGTGGGCAAGAAAGCCTTTCAGGGTGTACCCTGCCTTTGACCCAGAGTTGGCTAGGAGGAGGGGGTAGGGGATGATAATGTAACCCGATCCATTATATCTGTGTGTTTGTGTTAGAGAGAGAGAAATAAACGAGAGAGAGAGAGAGAGAGAGAGAGAGAGAGAGAGCGCAAGCGCAGCCCAAACTGTGACATTACTGGCTGACGGTTATAATTGATATGTGACTGAAGGAATAATCAAAGAAAACACATGGCAGTACTTTTTGCCAAAACAACATTCAAACAGCAGCATATTATTATTTTTATATATTAGTTAAAATACTGATTTCCTCCCAAATTAAAAACTGAACTTTTTTTTTTTGTGCCACAATGTCACAGCAGAATTAGTCCACTAGTACGCTTGTATGGGGAGCAAGGCGTCATTTGGTATTTGATTATCAAAACGTAAAATAAGCAGCGTGTTCTCATCCGCCTCCTTCATTTTACAAACGACCTGTTGCTAGGATGGTACTGGGCTAAATGGCATCACAGAACATTTACATTCACGGCATTTGGCAGACACTCTTATCCGGAAAGACTTTTATCTTTTTTTTAACACAAGTGAACAATTGAGCATTACGTGCCTTTGCTTAAAGGCCCTACAGTAGTGGTACTGGGATTGAACCCCTTATCTTCAGATCAGTAGCCCACTGAACCACCACTGCCCTGGCACAGAATTCCTTTAATCAGATTAATTATTTCTATTATGTGATCAATTTATCATAAATAATCATTTATTTTGACACACATACAACCAACAGCCACTCATTTCCCAGGTGGGATCGTGTCCCCTCCCTCACCTGGCTCTGGTACAGGTACCGGCTCCTCATTCAGCGCCGCTGTGTCCACTGTAGATGGGGGCGGGGCTATATGTTCGGTAGGCGGGTCCGGGGGCGCGTCCGTTAGCTCCGGCAGAAGATCTGATTGGAGGGTGCTTTCCGTTTGCGACTGTGAAGGCGGGGTCTGGAGTTAGCAGATGCAAAAAACAGCACACTGTAAACCTCTCTTCCTCTCCTTTATTTATTTATTTATTTACTGACTATCTAGTGACCCTGACATCCACGTGTACATTCATCTCTCGCCTCTCACACACTCAGCATTTTACCTGAAAGAGGAAATTGCTCCAAGCAGCGTCCATCTTGAACAGAGTCGATGACGGAAGTGACGTCACTTGAAACAGTTACGTCTGAGGACCGATCTCCCCTTGAAGGAATTCTTCTTCTGATTTTTTTTTTTTTTTAAATAAGGTTTCCCCTGATTTGTGCTTTAGAAGGCGAAAAAGTCAGCCACAGCAGCAGTAATGATGGAGTAAGGTTTAAAAATCGGTTCACAAAGGTGACTTTAATCACGAGGACTTAAAATTACATTTTATATATATAATTTTTTTTTAGATCATATTAAACAGTTTCCCCTGGAAAAATCTTGGCTTTCCAAACGAACGACCAGCCACATTCAGAGATTAAAAAAAAAACACCAACAGTCTTATTTGACATGCTTTATATAATACATTATTACATGTAAAGGTTTTTTTCCTCCTAAATGTTGCTGGAATTGTGGCTGATAAATAAAACACTGTGCAAATAATTCATGCAAAGAACCCAACCATCAAAAAATAAAATACAAAAAATAAATAGATGAAAACTGAGTTTGATGTTGGGTTTGTACTCAGCAGTCGCTCAGGATGGGAATAAACCCCACACCAGCCTGTTTAATAGGAGTTAAGGGTTGCGCCTGCTGGGCCTTTGCGCGAGCCTCGGTGTTGCGTTAAATCTCATCCCTGTCTGCTGAGTCGCTTCGTCGGTCGTGGTCCATGGCTCCGCCTCGGCATTTCAATCGAGAGGATGACATCTTTCTTTTTTTTCCCTTGTAACACGCTCCCTCCCGCCCTCGCTCTTTCTTCCCTTTTCTTTTTTTATCCCGTCTTCTCCGCTCCGCTATCGCTCTCTTCCCCCACCGCCGTGTCCCCCTTGTTTTAAAGGGATAGCATTTGGAGTGAACTCCCCCCTCTCTGTCCTCGTCCCCTCCTCCGGCCCGATGTGTGAGTGTTTTTTTCCCCTCCCGAGCGTCGTCGTCCTCTCTCTCTCTCTCTCTTTCTCTCTCTCTCTTTCTCTCTCTCTCTTTCTCTCTCTCTCTCTCTCTCTCTTGCCCTCCCTCTCTCCGACCAGACAAGTTTTATTTGGCCGACGCAAAATCCCAAACGCAGTCACGACGGCTAAATATAAAACTACAGCTTGCTGTTTGGTAATTACAATAAAAACCCTTCGCCCTGCACAGGACAGATCCGCAGGGCTGCACAGCCCGGACGATCGTGTGTGGGGGAAAAAAATGCCGCAGGTCCTTAAAGGTAACCATCCACGCAGGTGCAACATAAGGAGGTGATCGGACTAGAGGTGCGATGCGGGTAAAGTGACTGACAGCTCACCACTGTCGCGTTTCATTCTCAAAATGTACTCAGATTCATCTCGGCGCGTCGCATTTCAGTCGCAAACCCATTTTGCAAATAATTTCAAACGTGTTTTAGTCATTCCCACTAATGTCGCAAAAAACCTCTTCTCAGACAAGGAGGTCGCAAAGTTTTCGCTTTGCTCGCAAGTTGTTTATTTGTTCGTTTGCAAGGAACGCTGACAAGTTGGAGACTTCCATGTGCGACGTTTGAGAAAAGTTTAAGATTTGCCAGCGTCCGCCACTATTCCTTGTATTTTGCCCTCGTTTGTTTTTAATTTTCATTTGGTTCATGCGAATGGTTTGAGAACAAAAAGCGAAATCAACTTTACAATAGGAGAGTTATCTTTTTCCGCCAATCGCCCGCAAACCAACATGTGACTCTCTCAGGATATACCAAATTAAGCTGCAAAAAATATTCAATAGGAGTTGCAATTAAACTTAATGGGGCATTAAACTGCTGAGCAACCTCGCTCTAAATTTAGCCTCTATAAGGGCTTTACACTAGATTTTGGAGCATGGCTGTAGGGATTTGTTTACCCACTTACATCAGAGTCCTGTGTCCATGGGAAATGAATGGAAAGAGTAAAAAATATTACATTCTCCTGAGTGGTGCATTGATATGGTGCGAGATGTTCATCCTTGAAATCGCAAGTTGGAATCTGGAGTTAAATGTACATGGCCATCTGCAACCAGGAGAATATTTTTGGCCTTTTAATGTTTAGTTAGTTTTTCTGAATGAGGTATTACTGTAAACAGAAAAAAAAAGTTCATTATGAGGTCACTTGCACTTGGCTGTATAATACATGCAAGCATGTACTCCGTCAGACAGAAAGGTTGACCATCCGTGACTTCATTTGTGTATTAAAAAAAAAAGAAGAGCAAAATGATAACTGCCAAAAGAAATTCAGGTCATAAGTGTAAGCAATGAAGAACATCACAGCTGTTAAGACTTTCATTTAGTCCAGATCAGTGAATGTCTAACATTTTTTAAGACCGTAATGAGAAAAGAAATGCTGTAAGAACATTGAGACCAGGTATTTTATTTGGCTGGCAGTCTTTATTGCCATAAAAACTTAGTACAGTACTAAGGGTAAACCCAAAGACAAGAATACTCTACCCAGAACCCACAAATGCATTCTGAGGATATGAACCACACAGAGGAATATTGCTCTTGTCATGATTACATATTTTATCGCGTATTAGTGATGCACGTCATATTTAAGGAATGGCACAAATATAAAACAGCGTTCATCATAATAATAAGAACAGCAATGTAACAACACATCTAACAAAACAAACAGTTTGTTTCAGTTTGACTGAAGTGTAGAGGTTTTCTTCCCTCAAGTGGTCAGGGGTGTGTGTGTGCGAGAGAGAGGGTGCAGTGTACCACACCTTAAAGACCCCATGAAATATCATACACCATCATATCTTCATAAAGACCCATACAACCCTCATGGACGTTTAATAAAGTTCAATTTCAACTAATCAAATACTATATAAAATTTTTTGTTCCTCTCCATGACTATAAACTTTGTACACACATGAGGTGAGGAAAAAACAATCGATACTTAATGGAATAATTCGATTAAAACATCAGCATTCTGTGACATGAATAACACCATCTATATTTGTCTAAAAATAAATAAAGCAACCTATCATCACTCCCCAACTGGTCCCGCAATTCATTTCTCTGAAATCTAGACAATATCTCTATGCATCCTTCTTTCCATCTTCAGCTCCCTGTGTCTCTTCACTCATTTTATCAAACTGTCTGCCACCTCTCCCATGTAATGCCCCCCCCCCCCCCCCGATTTCGTCCCTTGTTCTGCTCTCATTTAGCCTTACTCCTCTCGATTTCACGGTCGGCCATGTCGATGGCGGCCATGTTACGGGAGGCGACAAGGAGGTGGAGGACGCTGATGCCCGACTTCAGCAGAGAGACTACACCACATGTTCCCAGCAGCCACTGCAGCCACACTATAAACACACATCGATATACAACAGTTAAGAGGGACAGAAATGCAAATTAAACATAACCGTAGACATCAAATCAAGGGTGTTAAAAAATTTATTTATATATATTATATATATATATTCCTTCACACTAGAATTATTCTGATTTAAAACTTGCATCATGTCGAGAAGTAAACAACAATTAGAGGGATGTCTGTGTCACTCACATGTCTGTGTACCACATGGTGTTTAACTATTAATGTATTATCATGCTGGCTTCACTGGGACCGAGCGCCACTCCCCTGTACTGGTGCTGATGGTAGGAATGGAGCTCATCAAACCCTTGGTAGAATTTGCAGGCAGCGCTTTTCCCATTTTTCTCGTTAATGTTCTCCTTTTCATAACTTACCCACCAACAAGGTAGGTGAAGGCTACCATGTGCCTCCTCTGAGGCATCACAGAAGCTTCAAAAATTCATTCAGTGAAAGCGTGATCGACCCTCTTCTGCATACATGAGCTTATAGATACCCACAACTGAGTAGTGTCTCAGAGAAACCATCCCTACACAACATGGCCCTGTACACTAAGATAAAATTGGGTGAGGCATTGCCGGCCATCCAACTTGCAATCTTTCAATAAAAAAACAAGGTTGAAATATAACGCTCGGAAAAATACTGATTTAAACTGTAGTGTGGTTGTGCCATCAACCATGTTATATTAATTCCACAGGTAAATGAAGAAAAAAAAAATCATGAAAGATAAAATTATTGGTTGTACACAGGAAACTTTTAATACAGTTTTAAATTCGTCATGTTTTAAGGATTACATCCTCCAAATGGTGGCTATCATCCATATGATCTTGGAGGTGATTTCCGAAGGCTGCCGTGGCTCGTCTGGTCATGTCTGGTGGAACAGTGGCTATGTCCCGCTCAACCACATCCTTAAGAGCTTCAAGAGTTTTGGGTTAATGAGTATACATTTGTGATTTAAGGTAGCACCATGAGCCATCAGCCAATCAGATAATACTTCCGTCAGCACTTCGGTGATCTTTGAGCTGTGTGTGCCGTGGCTCCATTTTACCGAAACCACATTAAGTTCTTCAAGCTCACGGTGTTCAAGCTGGGGTTAGGCTGCCAACAGACCTTATCACCACCTCTCCTTCCTCACTACGTTTCATGTGTAAATAATTATGAATAAAAACTTCACTGAATGAAATGATATCAGTGTAAATAATTTGATTATTTTCAAATGCGGTTAGCACATCCACCTCACGAGAAGGCCTGGGTTCACCCTTTACATCAATGCATCACTTGCAAATAGAGATTCAGCGATCATATTTTCATTTTCATATGATCTCCATGAAAACCAACATATTGATTCAGTATTTAAAACAGTTTAATAGAGAATGAATATATTGTAGAAGAAAAAAAAGAGACTGAGACAGCGGGAGAAAGAGATATGCACTGATCTAAACTACTAGTCAAAAGTTTTAACACACACCTAATCTTCAGTTTTACTGACATTTAAGCAGTTTGTGACCAGTGAAGGGCCTAAAAAGGAACAAAGGTAAGTAGTATATCAATTACCTTAATAAACAAGACTTGAGATAAACTTCAAATTATGACAGTACAGTGTCCAGACTTAGGCCCATTCGTGCTGGTTTGGGACGAAGTAGACAGAAAAGTGAAGCAAAGGCAACTAACACGTACAATGTATTAATTGGAACCGATACAACAGTGTGGGGAAGAAACCTGAACAATACTTGAACTGATAGTGAAGTGTCTGCAACGTGGTTTGTATTTTTATCTGGTTTCACCCAAATGTGGATGGGATTTCCTTTTGAGTCTTGATCCCCTCAAGGTTTCTTCCTTACAAATAAAACTGAATTTGAATTCCACGGTCGAAAGAACTTTAATGAGTCAAGCAGATCAATTTAGATTAAACCGTTCATAAAAGAACAAGACAAGAGTACACAGGGA
>JBCNYG010000003.1:11853957-11867410 GCA_039654305.1 Porochilus rendahli | reverse complement strand
TATAGCGCTTTTTACAATTGACATTGTCGCAAAGCAGCTTTACACAGTAAATTAAGTTGGGGAGGAATCTAAAAATAAAAGGCGGTAATGAATGAGAGCATTACACTACAGTACACTTCATGGCTGTTCTCAAATCTGATTAGACGTTGTAGCGGCTACAATGAAAGCACTGGTTGCAGTTCAAATCACATGTTCATACTGTACACGCGCTCGTTCTACTATGTAATCCCTCCCATATTAACAATTCACTCTTTTACAATGACTTTTTATAATAGTGACATTTTCTTAAGGAGCCTTTTATTTCATACTCATAAGAAATCTCCACTATAAGTTTACTGTCCTAGGAGGGAAGTCAACACTACACAACTACCTGCATACTTTTTCCCCCTCCTGATCCAATTAACGCAATGAGGCAGAATATAAGACTGCATGGTGTAAAGCAAACAATAACAGGAACTAAATTACAACATTTCACCTCAGGAATCACATGTGTGGCTGTCTGTGATATGATGACATGGCATCCCCTAAACGTTCATTCATTTACCAAACCATTTAATCCTACTAGGGTCACAGGAAAGCTGGAGCATTTCTCCGCCGACTTTGACTGAAGGCAGGGTACAGGTTGAAGATAGGTTGGCAGTCCATTGCAGGGCAACACACACTCCCACTCACATGTCCAGGCAATTTGGAACAGCCAATTGGCCTAATGTGCATGTCTGGAGGACCTTCTTGCTGTGTGATGGACAATCTAACCACTACAATATATGCCTTGTTATTCCCTAAACAGCACATTTTAACTTTAAATTCAGTGCATAGGTGGAAATAAAAGACTTTGGGATGTCCGGCTGCAATCATGGAGGCGAATTCCAGTTTAAATTGGTTTCTAATTAATGGGGAGGGTTGAGCTAGGATTCAACTCAATTCAGATTTATTTGCATCACGATTTTTTTTAAACCACTGCAATTGGTACAAAGCAGCTTCACATAATGAGAATTGGTAAAGAATTTAAACATTTCCCTTTTCATCCATAACGTTGAGGCATGTGGCGACGATGGCAAAGAAAAAACTTCCTCAGATTCAGTCGTGATGGGATGAAAATCTGGCAACTCTAAAAGGTCTGAATAAAAGGGTTGGTAATTGCCTTGATTAAGGGCTCTGGCTGCGTGTCCATCAAAGGCGTCCAGCAGTGCACTTAGCAGATAACAAAACATCGCAGGAGCAGGACAACACTGCATCAAATAAAAGGATAACAAACCCAGGATGATCCGGGCATAACCTGAGGAGAGAAGAAAAAAACCTCGGGTCAATTATGTGCTGTTGTTAACAGCCTGTGGACCAAATTAACTCAAAACTGAGAGCTGCTAATAACATATTAGCAAGGATGAGCGACAGGTGTACTGGCTAAGCTAGCTGGCTAACAGCAACATCCTGTCAGCCATTTCTCCTCAAACTCGTAGACATAATAATATATTTACTGCTCACACACACATTAGAAAACAAAAACAAACTAAAAAAAAGTCACTCAAACAACAAACTACTAAATTTACCTCAGGTCATATTAGCAAACATACATCTACTTGGACTAGAAGTGTAATGACGCGCGCGAGCTGCTAAAGCTCGAGCTACAAACATGATACACACATCACCCACCGATTAAATTTGGGACAAACAGAAAGATATTTTCCTCGGCCATTGCACCGGCCGTGAGTCTCATCCAGCTCCGAGCTCCTGGAATAATCACTGACACTCCCCCGAGCTGTGCGGTGCTTTGCTTCGCTTCTCTTCTCCGTTCACTCTCTCGTCACTTCCTTTCCTCGACACGAAAATTGTTGTCAGTGACGTCACATTTCCGGTTCGGTGTTGCTCGCGCTCTTAAAGGAAACGCGCCGTTCAGCGCCACCGCATACTACCGTACTACACAGTGTAGGAGAACGAGTCACTGCAGCACCAGTTCGGAGTGCTCTTTAGTACAGTAGTGTTCGGTGGTGAACGTCCCCTTTAATCTACAGCAGCTCCACACTGCAGAGAAGAATCACATCCCTGCACCGCTGTATAACCGCTGGCGGATCAGTCAACAGGGGGCGCTGTAGAGCATTGACAGCATCATCATCATCATCATCATCATTATTATTATTATTACTATTATCATTATAAGTATTCTTGCTGTTGTTATTATTGTTGTTGTAATTGTTATTATTGTTATCATTATTGGTATTATTGTTGTTGTGGTTATTATTGTAATAATTGTCATTAATATTGCTATTGTTATTGTTGTTATTGTTATTATTGTTTTTATTATTATTATTATAATTATTATCTGATCAGTGCTTGCACCAGGAAATTGGCACTGCATCTAATCTATTTTTTTTATAACCCCCGACCTTGGGATCAGTAATCCAGCACCCTACCGCCAGGCCACCACTGCCCTAATCACATACATGTTAAAGACTACTTATCTAGGGTGTGTTGTGATGCAGAAAATTGAAACAAGTACTTCTAAAATGTTCTAGTAATTTATTCTTGTTTATTTATTCAAAAATCTCCTTAGCAAATTGCTGGAGTTCCTTGCTTCATTCACGTCACCTTCACCAGCTTTAAAAGCTTTTGAATTTCGCCAGTCACCTCATTTCTCTATTAATAATAATAATAAAAAGACTTGCCTCATTTAATTTTTCAAGAAGTTCTGATGAGAAACAGGAATTTCCCCCCCAGCCTAATCCCACAAGGGAAATTTGCCTATGCATTTACCCCGTCCCAAGTGATACACACACACACTTGAAGCAGCCACATTATGGTATTTTTTATTGGGCTGCTTTAAACAATGTCAGATCAATCAGTAACGTAAAAAAAAAAAAAACCAAAATCACTTCTTACATGCCTGTACTCAAGGAGCCACCACCGAAAAACTATTGGTCAATGAATGACAAATTTTTTGGATAAGGATCTTCAACACTCCTACTTTGTAAATAAAAACTATTGAATTCCAGTAAGAATGCTTTTCCAAATTTGCACTCCTTGTAGACTCATTTCAAAAAGCAAGCTTGTATAAGCTTGTATTCCGTGACTGCTGTGGTAACGCCTTGAATATTTTACTTACTGTAATTAAGTATTATTCATAAAGAATAAATGCTAGGCTGTAAGATTAATTAAGGCAGAACATCCTCCGGTTTCAATGCTAACAAACTATAGTTTTGTTTTACAATTCCAGTGTCATCACCAGGATTATTCTACCGTCGTGTAGATTAGCCAAAGTACACCACATTACACCTTAATTCTATTCTAAACACGGTCATGTGTTGGACAACATAAACTTACTAGACACTGTATAATAAAAAATTATATATAAAAATTTCTTTTAAATATTCCCTAATTTGTTGTTCAATTACTGTTATTGAGGGCCCCCATCCCAAAATTCTGTGATCTGACAGAATAATTAGATTATATTAGGCTATATTAAAAAAATACTATACTGTACTGTATATTGTAATGGTTCTTGGTGTCAGGCTTTGGCTCTCTTTGCAAGAGCGGTCAGTATTTGAACTAAAAGATGTAGAATAATGGAGTATGATGGTCATTGTTAACCCAGTAGAGGGCAAAGTATAGCAACAAACATTATCCTAAAAATGTGATGCTGTAACTGTCTCTTTATAGAAGACCTGATTCTTGGGATTTCCAATATCAAGGTGAATAACATGCATTTCCCTTCATAGCTTCACTCTACCCCACACCTCGGTATTATTACACAAGACAAGTCGTGGTGACTCAGTGGTTAGTACGGTCAACTCACAGGAAGAAGGTTCAAATCTCAGCTAAGGTCATTTCTACATGGAGTTTGCGTGTTTTCACGATGCCTGGGTGGGTTTCCTCTTGGTACTCCAGTTTCCTTTAATTGCCCCAAAACATGTACATTAGGTCCACTGGTTACTCTAAATTTACTAAGTGCAAGAGGTTGGTGTTGACCCTGCAATAGACTGCCAACCTGTTTAGGGAGTACCCCTCCTCTTGCACAAATTCACCCCGGTTGGATGCCAGGTTTTCACGTAACCTTGACAGATAAGTCGTAAAGATAATGAACAACGTTTACATGCAAACATTAATAGCTGAACATATTTAAGAATTGTTCTTAAAGTTGTGGTCAATAACCGCCAAAAAAAAAAAACTTGGGCAAAGAGATGTGAGGACAGAAAAGCATTTAAAAGGATCCATTCACATCTCACACAATAAATTAACATGGAACAGTGTTCTCGCTTGGAATTAAAAAGGATCGGCCATGATGACTTTCTGAAAGCATTTGCTTACTTCTGTACGAGTCTCAATAACCCCTGCACTGGGTACTATATTAGTAAACAATCTTTCGCCGCCTTTTTTATTTCTCCTGAAATCGTTTGCTCTCTTCTGCTTTAACACTTGCTCACAGACTTTTCCACTTTTGACAAATCTGTGTTGCACTGCCGAGTTATTACGCATGCACAAGGTTGTTCCTCCGCTCACATGGTCTTGTTGTAGTATACAGACACAAAAACAGGAAACAAATGTATAAAGCACATGGGCTATTCACTAATGAATGGGTACCTTTAAAACATGTTTTAAAACTAAACACATTTTTTATCATCACTACATTTATATTTAAAATATTTATATAATATATATAAAAATGTCCGACTTTTAACTAATCAAAGAGTTCTTGATTTTTTTTCTTCTTGATATTTATAATTGTTATTTTTACTCTTCAAATATAGGACAGTCGTAATAAGCATTTCACTACATATTGTACTGTATATGATTTTGTACATGAAAATAAATTTCTAATTTGAGATGTAGACATCTCAGACAAAGCCGGAATATAAATAGCCTCTTTGGTGTTGAGAAACACTAATATTTTCCAGCTTAATATTTTGATTAATTAATATTAATTTTGGTCCTAAGCATGCTAAAAAATTTTATACATTTAAAAAAAATATTAATTGACTGTTTTGCACATGGCACCAGGACACCCTAGGCTGCCGTTCAATGATCGACTTTGCAGTTGTGTCATCGGACTTGCGGCCGCATGTTTTGGACACACGGGTGAAGAGAGGAGCTGAGCTGTCAACCGATCACCACCTGGTGATGAGCTGGCTTAGATGGCGGAGGAGGCTGCCCTCCAGACCAGGAAGACCCAAGCATGTAGGTTAGGGTCTCCTGGGAACGTTTGGCGGAGTCTAATGTCAGAAGGGCCTTTAACTCCCACCTCCGGCAGAACTACCACCACATCTCAATGGAGGCCGGGGACATAGAGTCCGAATGGGCCATTTTACATAACTCCCTTATTGAGGCGGCAACCCAGAGTTGTGGCCGGAAGGTCATCGGTGCCTGCCGTGGAGGCAACTGTCAAGCTGAAGAAGGAGGCCTATCATGTCCTCTTGGCCTGTGGGACTCCCGAGGCAGCAGACGGGTACTGACAGGCCAAACGTGCTGCAGGCCAGGCTGTCGCTGATTCAAAATCTCGGGTGTGAGAGGAGTTCGGTGAGGGCCTGGAAAAAATCGGTTGGCCTCGAAAAGGTTCTGGACCACCATCCTGCACCTCAGGAGGGGGAAGCAGAACTCCACAAACACTGTTGACAGTGGAAGTGGGGAGCTCCTCACCTCAACTGGGGATATTGTTGGGAGGTGAAAGGAATACTTCGAGGACCTTCTCAATCCCATCCTGCAGGGCCGTTCGGTCTCCGTATTGCTGGAGCCACAGCTTGGACGGCATTGGTAACATGTCGAATTAGTTTTCGGTGGGGGTAGGACTCCACCAAGGCTGCCCTTTGTTCTGTTCATAATTTTTTGGATAGAATTTCTAGGCACAGTCAAGGTGTTGAGGGGTTCTTGATTGGTGGCCATAGGATCTCATCTCTGCTTTTTGCAGATGATGTCGTCCTTTAGGCTTCATTGAGCCAGGACCTTCAACTCTTGCTGGAGCTGTTCGATGAATGAAATGATAGACTGGTTTAAGCCCCCAAGAAAAATTTGGTTCTGCATTTGACGTATCCAAAGTGAGCACACATACTCAGAACAGTGGGCAGCCACATTATGGCATCCGGAGAGTAGTTGGGGTTTAGGTACACTTCAGCAATAAAAGTAGAGGAAGGGGAAAGTGCTGCCACATTTTTCCTGCTGGTTCCGGAATCAAACTAGCAACCTTTCGGTCCCAAACCTACTTCTCTAACCATTAGGCCCTTGCTGGTCCTAAAACTGTTTCATTTTGACATACTATATTAATTCCGCAAAAAATTATTCCAGGACACTGAATTAACATAGCAAATAATGTTACACACAACATAGAACACAAAAATACAAGACATGACACAAATAACAAAAAACTGACCAACATGAAATGTTTCACTTTTTTAATTACTTGTTAATGAATTCTGTACAAGTTCTATAAGCCATTTCTTGAGATTTCCTGCTCTTGTTAAACCTGAACATAGTTTGGCCTCTTTATGTATAGCACTTCTGTGAGAAACACTTCTCCCTCTCTACACATGCTTCTACATACAAACGTCCCGTGAGGACATACTCCATCGTGTGTGTATCCACACACACCCAAGCACGCACATTGGTCTTGGATATCTGTCCCAATTTTTTTCTCCAAAAGCAAAATTGAGGACAATTTTAGCACACATTATTCTGACCAGTCCTAATTCTCAGCTCTACCCAGGCATGGAAACACCACCTTCATTTTTGACACCATTAGGAATCCAGCATGTTTTGCTGTAACACAGAATAGAGGGAAGCAGGCCATACTTCGGTGCAGAGGTTCAACCGAGAAACAAGAACTAAGATATGTAGCACAGAAGTGGGAAAACACAAACACGCACTCAAGAAACAAAATTTTCAAAAGAGAGCTTTTTAAGAAGACGAATGGGAGCAAAAGAATTGTGCAATAATTAAAATAATAAAATAAAAAACAAACAAAAAAAGCCAGGCATGCACTGCATGTGTGGTATTGCACCTTGAAATAAAGAAATCACATTCAAGTAAACGCTGGTGCCTGTAATGAGCTGGCAGTGTGGAGCCTGCTTCGGTTTAGCACAAAACAAATAAAAAAGTCTTTTGCGGGGGGATGGTGGTGACAAAACATGCTGGATGTGGTGTAAACATATACAATTATCTAGAAGCTTTCTATACACTAAAATTCTCTTAAAACATCCTGTACACATTTTAATACTGGCTCTAAAATACTACAATCCCTTCAATGCACTGCTCAAGACAAGAGACTCCCACCCTGAGACATAACAAGGAATGCTGGGATAGGTAGTCTTTCCTTTTTTTTTTTTGCCCCTTCCCTTAAGGGGGAAAGAAAAAAAAAACAGAAAAAAAGAGACTTGTCTCAAGTTCTCCATCACAGTAATATCACTTGCATTCTCCAACTAGTGGTCAACATTGGCAAGAAATAAAACTCTAAAATAATAATAACAATAATAAAAACAAAGAAAAGCTTTAGAATTAGTCTTGAATAACAAATATTACAACTGCAGTAGTTGAAATAACAGTATTTTCCCCCCATCTCTTACTTTCCAATGTCTAGGTTCCATAGCAAAACTATGATTATCCTATACAACAGTTCTGAGTTAGTGCTTTTATGTACACACACATTATATAAGTACAATATAGGTCGAAAGTGTTTAACAGTGAACAATCTTCAACCTTGCTGTCAAACCTCTGACAGGTATAATACACATATACACTCACTCATATATAAATGTGCAGTGTGTATGTTTGTATACAAATGGCCTCCTGTACATTAGCGTTTGATGCACCGAGCTGCACTCAGCTCTCTTCTATACATTTTCCTTTTGTAAACAGAGACAAGGGGATGCATTGACTGTTATATACTGCTCTTTTACAATATACTCAAACATATCAGGTGTGTATTACTACGCAACACAATCACAAAAAAAAGGTTACTGATAATTATTGCTCAGCCAGAGCTCATGAAACTGGCAGCATGCCCATATAAGGGCAGTGGGCGGAGTTGCTTCAGGTTAGTCAGGCCTCTGGATGGCAGTGTGCGCAGTGAGCATGGCATTAAAACCAAAACAAAAAGGAAAAAAAAAAAAAAAACCTCACAACACTAAGTAATATCTCCTTGTCCCTAATACAAATGTGCATTTACATGACCAGTATGTTTTTAGTAGAGTTTTAGTAGAGTTTTATTATATACATAACTACATGGCGTTCTTTTTAAGCACCCTCCCAGTTTCAGGTTAGTTTAACATCGTGAATAAATGCCGCACTAATTCAGACCCGACCGCCTCTCCTTTGATAGTAAAGCTCACGTTAAGCAGATCCGTTATTAATTCCCGGACCATAAACTCTCCAGGCAGGAACTGCTGAAACAGCACCAGAACGGGCTCTGTAGTGTTTGATGTAGTGTCTACAGTTGTAGTACCAAACCCTGGTGTCGTTGCAGTTCCTGATTGGAGATTTAACCTGTTCTTCATTGTCTCAAGTGTTGAAGACAAATCACTTTTATACCAGTTACCATTCTATGGAACTTGACAGTTTGTTACTAGTGTAGTGTTAGTCATGAGGGTGTGCTAGTACGCCACAGTAAGCAAATCAAGCACTGCTCTTTGCAAAATGAGCAAAAGCCGGGAGGTAGTGTGTTGACATTTCGGACACCAGGACGACAAACATACCCCGGCAGAGCCACTGAATGACCGCATGACCACCCAGCCTTACAGTATTGGCGCTGCCCAATTACTCATTTTCTCAGAATCTCCATTTCTCAAGCACCTACCATTCCTTTCATATAATTCGCCACACTTTTCTCTCCTGCCATTCCCCATCCCTCCCTTGGTAACCCTGAGATCTACTGATCTATCAAAAAGTATAGGTGATGTCTGCCATTTGCTGTATGTAACACTACTCAGAGACAAAATCACAGCCTCAACTACAGCTACTGCCACCTGATTATAGTAAGTGGAATAAAGATCCCTCACTCCACACTAAACACTACCCAAAGGAGTACTCAGCCTTCTAAACACTAACAATACAACTCCAGTACTTCTCCTGTTGATTAGGGTGAATGCTTCACGTCTACACGCTTAAGAGTAGGAGAGATGGGAACCATTAGAGATATGGGAGGTAACTGAGGTGCTGCGGCTCAGTCCTCCGTCCCCTCCTGCTCCACCAGGCCCTCCTCCTGACGCCGTCCTCCTTAGTGGCCCCGGACTGTTCCTCAGTGCCATTAAACTGGGGCCCCTGACTACCAGCCCTTCACTCCTCCCCCCATAGCCGCCCTGAGAAGAAGAGGAGGAGGATGATGAGGGTGGGGATGAGGGTGAAAAGGAAACTGGAGGAGGTGGTGAAGGAGGAGGGAGAAGAGCCAAAGACTGCGAGGAGGCATGGCTGGAGAGATGGCGCGAGTGGCCGTGAGCATAAGATGATGAGCGATGACTTCCTACTCCATTGCCCCCCCACTCTCTTTCACGCTCCCGCTCCCGCTCCCGCTCTCTTTCCCTCTCTCTTTCCCTTTCTCTTTCTCTTTCTCGCTCTCGGTACAGATGTGGCGTGCTCTGATGGTGGTATTGCTGTGCCAGGTAATGCAGGCGATGATGGGACGAAGAGGACGACGATGATGAAGAGGAAGCAGATGAGAGAGAACTAGGAAGGCCACGTGATATTGGAGTATCATAATCCCTGTCTCCGTCCCTTTCCCGCTCACGGGTCAAGATCGATATAGACTCCCCTCGGCTGAATGCTGGAGTGCTGTTTTGGCTCCTCCAGGATGGGGGTGCCGCCGAGTTCTGGATTCCATGGGTCCAGTGGCTGCCTGATCTGGGTACAGGGCGTGACGGCCAACCTCCTGAACCAGATGACGGTGGGTTGGCGTAACCCTGGCTATAAGCCTCAGCTGGGATTCCTGTTAATGCCATGTTGCTGAAGCCCAGACGCATACTTTCTGAGTCAAAGGCCTCGATCTCTCGAGCTTGGCGTTCTAGCAGTGTCCGGATCCTCTCAGATCGGTCGTTCTGCAGGGACAGCATCTCTTCCTCGATCTAGTCACAATACACATATTACAGATGCTTAATTTTTTTTTTAATTGGCACAATGCTGCCCTTTGACCTTTAGCCACAACAGCAATACACTTTTGTCAAACAGCCAAAATACATTTCTGTTAGACCTCTCAGAAGTTTTGAAGTTGCATATAAGATCAAGTAATAATCATATGATTTTGCATGTAAACACACCATCTGGTATTTAAAATGAAACATTAAATCTCTTCTTTGGCCTTCCTATCCTCTCCTAATAGGAGATTTATACATGTGGTAAAGTAGGACATGAGAGTAATTGTACGCAAAGGACAGAGCGATATGGAGAATTATGAGCTGCTGTGGCGTCCCTAAGGTGCTTTAATATAAAGTACATGGATGGAAACAAACGAAAAACTACAACAAAGGTTTTACGGTATACTTCTTTCATTTTAAGTGTAATGATGCTGACTGCTCCAAGTGGCCGTGAAAAGCCAAGTGCTCGTTTCTTTGATTCACTTTAAAGAATGTTTTTTAATCCCGAAATGCTGTTATAACGTCCTGCAGTTTGGGCTGTAACTTTCTAAACCCCGGCTGCACATTACCGTTAACGGTAAGAAAGATGCAGCATTAAACAATCAAACTTTGCACAACGATAAACCTGTAGCTTGCCAACATCTCTCTCTGGTTGGTGGTGGTTGTATGTAATGGGGGCAATACTTGATGGGTGGTGTGGAGATTAGGGAAGAATAATGGTTGTTTTGAGTACGTCACCTTGGAAATAACAGCACACTGCATGTTGACATACTTTACAGTGTAAAGAAACTTTTACTCAAAACCACACGTATGTGAGTTGAAACGCATCATACGTCTGTGCGTCATACCCTTTGTTCAAGCAGTGCTCGGCGAATGGATACTCTCTGCTCCAAGTCTTTGACTTCCCTCTCATGCTGTGTATCTGTGTGCATCTTGATCTTGCTCTGATATGCATTCAGTAGTTCCAACTCCTGCTGCAGCTGCATTCGCAACGCCTGGTACTCTGCCTCCTGTGTCTCGTCCAATCGCAGCTGCAAGGGTTTGCCAAAAGGTAAAATGTCAGTAGAGACACATTCTGAAGTTAGAAGAAGCATTTGTAAGGTGTGGAAATTGTACTTAGCTGGAGTGACTTATTTGCCCAGTTAATAAACTATAATTGCAATCGTGATGTGAACTCAGGGTGGCACAATGGCGCAGTGGTAAGCACATCCGCCTCACAGCAAGAAGGCCTGGGTTCGATTCCTGGGCTTGAGTCTTTTTCTGTGGAGTTTTCTCCCCATGCTTGCGTGGGTTTCCTCCCACAGTCCAGAAACATGCACAGCAAGCTAATTGGGTGTTCTAAATCACCCCTACGTGTGAGTGTGAATGACTGTGTTTTGGCCTTGGGAGCTTTCCCTGCCACTCTGATTAGGATTAATCCGCTTAGAAATCAAATAAATGGATATAAACTCAACAAATTATAACCTCCTATAACTATTACGTACCAATAATTTCACTTCGCAATACTCAGAAAAGACCAGTGGTCACTGGGCAGGTTTTGGGACACATTATATGGCTATGATATCTAGTATATATGTTAGAAGGTGGTCTCTCCTTGCCTTACTCACAGCCTGTGTGGACAGCATGTCATTTATGGAGTGGTCATATTGCTCAGCGAGGATGGCTAACTTTCGCGTTTGCTCTTCCTTCAGCCTTTTCAGCACAGCCTTATGATCTGACTTGGGTGTGGTCTCCAGCAGGTGGTTCCGCAGGGCCTTGTACTGCCGAGTCTGAATTTTACAGGTATCCTGAAACTGACGCTTTATCTGGAGTTCCTTAGTCTAGAAACAAAAACAGTGTGTGTGAGACCAAAAGCGAGGGAAGAACAAGGATTAAAACAATATTTAAAAAAAAAAAAAAAGTGTGTGTCAATATTTACAGATTCTATTATTAAAAACAAAAACACATGCATACAGTCCTCCTCCTTTACATAAGACGACACCACAGACTCTTGTATTTAATGATAGCCTACCTCACCTTGCATCATTTCCTTAAAATGCTGCAAAACATCTCTCACCACATCTAATATACGGATCGGAAATGTAGTGTTCGTTCTGAAGGGCCTACCTTCAGGCTCTTAGGCTGCTGACGGACCTCCATGCTGTGTTTCTGCCGAAGTTCCTGCTCACGCCTCTTGTTGTAGTCCATCTGATTAGCCAGCTCACTCTGGTGCTGTGTGCGGATAAGGTCGGCCCGAGTGTGCTGCACCAGGCCCAGCTGACGGAACTCCAGCTCCTGAGTGGACTCATGATGCCGAAGCAACATGGCACACTCCAAATCCTTCTGAGTTTGACGCTTATTCAGCTCCTACATGGAGACACATGACACAACACTAATAAAGAGAGAGAGAGCGAGAGAGAGCGAGAGAGAGCGAGAGAGAGAGACAGAGAGAGCAAAGCCCACCAAGCGTACAGCACAACCAATCCCTGACATACTGTTTTTTTTTTTTGCAAATAAAATAGGGTTATGACCTCGAGTAAGGCCACGTCTCTCACCTCTCGGAGGAGATCCTGTTCCAGGTTGTGTCGTGCAAGCAGCATCTTCCTCTTATACTGTCGGCACTGGAGCTCATAATACTGCCTCTGGCGCCGCAGTAAACCAGCCTCCTCTTCTGCCTGGAACTGCTGAAGACACTCCTTCTGCCTCACCAGCCATTCTTGCTTCTCCCGCTTAGGGGTGGACTGGTTCTCATTCAGCTCCTGCACATACAGCAAACGACAACACTTTTGGTCCACTGCTTATCGAATCAAATTAGTGCAACTACTAATAACATTTCTAAAACACCACATAAATGTTGTTTCAGACCACTGGCATCCATGGGGTGCTTTAGCCAATAATAGTTCACAGCACACAGAATCACAAAGAAGAAGCTAAGAACAGTGGAACTTTCTGAAGAGAGGTCAGGCAAGTTTATAAGAAGTTATAAACGTTTAGAGCAGCTGTAGCCTAATAGCTAGAGAAGTGGGTTTAGTCGCTGAACCCGAACCAGCGGGAAAAATGTAATTCTCCACATACATGTTCAAACATATTTAATTACTTCACAGACCACCGCAGCCTACCACACTGATTCTGTACATTTCTGTTATTTATTAATAAAGTACATTATTATTACTAATGTTTGTGCCTCGTCATCTCTGAACTGCCCCCTACTGGATGTAAGGTTTAATGTGTTGATGTAAAGGGGTAATCACACAAGGGGTGCATTAGAAAACAACTGATGAACTTTTTTTTTTCTTCGAAATTTTGAAATTGACGTCAAGATGATTTGACTCTACATGCAAATAAATAATTTGCATCTTCAATACATATATCGCTTGAAAGTCCTGCGACAATTTAAACTAATTTGCAAGTAATTTGCGATTGGTTTGCAGATG
>JBCNYG010000003.1:11827275-11839258 GCA_039654305.1 Porochilus rendahli | reverse complement strand
ATATACACACACACACACACATACACACACACATATACTCATATATTATCCTGGTCACATGCGCACTCACACCAAAATCTCAACTTAGTTTCGTTATTAAAGTGTTTTTGCTTCTGTTACATGTGAACATGTGTATATTTTCATTATCAGGTGACTTTTACTTACATTTCTGCTAAAATCTGTTATATAGTTTACATTTGCCAGTGTCAAAAGACTTCCATTTCATTCCCGGGGGCACGCAAAATCACCAGAATAGGGTGTCATCAGTACATATATGGCAAGATAGTGGCAAAAATAACAATGTATAGACACTTCTGTATAGTTAGTATATTTATAGATACTTCTGAATTAACTAAGAACATAAATAGTATATTTATGTTAGTATAGTATATGTATAGATACTTCTGAATTAGCTAAGAACAGAAATAGTATATTTGTTAGTATAGTATATGTATAGATACTTCTGAATTAGCTAAGAACATAAATACTAAAATAAATCGGTTTAACTGAAGTCTGAACACTTCAGTTTACATACACGTGTACTCGTATGCATACGCTCTTTATTCATATGGGAATTGCTTCCGTTTTTACCCTCGTGTATCACATTCGACTTTTTGCAATACAATGTCGCCTCCCTGTACAAGGATTAATTACTTGTTCATTTTCTTCACCAAGAAGATTGTAATATCAACACGATGTACACAAGCATTTAAAAGGTTTGGGATTCATTTCCCTGTAAGTACACATGATATTGATCTAACTTGACAAGTTGAAAATGAGCTATTTCTAGAATAAATAAATACATAGTTTTAACATATCTGGAATAAAACTGTACCAGCTTTAAGAGAAGGTACAGAAATGTGTCTCACCAGTAAGGCGTGCCAACAAAAGAGTTGGCTGGAGCCACAATGGAGGCAGATCCAAAATCTCCAAGCTTCACCTGACCAGGCTCAGTAAGCAAAATATTACCTGCTTTCACATCCCTGTGTCAGACAGACAGTTGGCCTTCATTAATAACTAATGTTTGTATAATAATGACACCTAAAAATGATAAAACAACCAGTAAAGCTTGCAGTATAACCAGATATAACTGCATCTTTACTAATTACCACATACTTTGAATCAGTATACAAACCTGTGGATCATATTATGTGAGTGAAGGTAGGCCAGACCCTGCAGTGCACCATGGGTAATAGCAGCGATTTCCACTTCCTGTAGGGGCTTCTTATGGACTAGAGATAAAATGCATAACAATAATTTACAACTAACGAGAGAATACAATCAAATCAATCAAATAATCAATCAAAATCTCAATGTCCAAGTAATCATAAACTAGATTTTTTTAATGTTAATTAAATGTTAATTTGCACAATAGCCAACGCCCTTGTCAAATGTAAACAATCTTTTCAGGAACCTTGCAAACAAGCTAAACATGAATAATAATAAAAAGCTTAGAGTAAGTGTTTCTACATTCTCTTTTCACCAACAACCTCCACCCTGTTTCTGAAGAGCCACATTCCTGCAGGTTTCGCCTCCAACTAAAATCTAACACACCTCTTTTAGCTGTTAAAGAACATCGTATGATAGTAATCAGATGGTCAGGTGTGCATAATTAGGGCTGTAACCAACCAAAGTCTTTATGAAGGTATTTCTCCAGGAATAGGGTTGAAGACCCCTGTACTAGATTATGCAAAGGTCCGGTGTGGGTGCAGGTTTTCACTTCATCCCAGCAGACCTAAGAGTTGCCTGAAAGTTACGATTAACTGATTTAAACAGGTGGAAGATGCAATCATCCAAGATGATAAGATGCGTGTTTTTGAAGTTAAAACGGAACATGTTGGTGGTAACTGACAGCAGCAGAGCTATTACTAAAAGGGATGACAGATATGGTTGAATTGTAACATATTTCAAATGATATTACTTGACAGATATGTACACACAGACTCGCAACTTGCATTCCACGTATTAACTCGAAAAAACGACATCACCGCCCATCACCATTTTGGGGTTCATCTTAGGACTGGGTAAACTTTTATAGTGTGCCATATGGGCGGATGGGTATTGCCCTCTTTGCAGGACTATTTTTCTCATCTCATGCCAATTGGCGTGAAGGACACAGGATGCACTCCACGCACTAATTCAAAAACGGCATCAGCATTTTTGGTGATGTCGGGACTGTACAACTACACAAGACTATCAATTTTTGTCATGGTCCTATATCCAATATGGAAGCTGCCATTTTGAATTTGCATCATATGTACTAGCACAAAACCTTTATAATGTGGCATATGTGCTGTGGGGTTATTTTTTTGCTTTTCTATGTTCTCTTACTGGTTTCATAGAAAACAAGATGTTTTGCTGAAAGTGACAAACAATAAAATTACAACATTACTAGCTAAACTAAAGTCTTGTTTTTTTCCCCCTAGAAACACTATCCTGCTTCCTTTCATGACACGGTCACACAAACAAAAAGTTCTGAAATGGCAATTAGTAAATGCACCATCTTTACATAGTGCTTTAAGAATTACTGTTGCACCAGCAATGGTGGGAAAGAACAATGCATCCATGCCAGTTACATATAGTTCCAAGTGCATCAAGACGTGAGACCAAGAGAGGGAATGGGACAGTGATGCAAAGCAATATAGGCAAAAGGTAATGTTAAAATAAAATAAAATAAAAAGATTTCTGACAGTAAAAAGAAATCTCTACTCACCCTCTAAAAGATCAGAGGCAGAACCCAAGCAATACTCCATCACCAGCTATGAGGAGGAAATACAATGAAAGAGAAAGCAGATCAAAAACCAATTCTCAACACTCAATTAAGACCCAATGGAAAAACACACCCATGTACCCTTACCCATGCTGTGTGCTCCCTCAGGTAGCAGCCTTTGTACTCAATAGTGTTGGGGTGCCGAAGCTTCTGAAGGAACTTCACCTCTTTAATGATGTCTTGCCATTTCTATACACAAACAAAGAGTAGAAAGAACAAACTGCATAAGAAAGAAGGTCAAACTACAATTTTATTACAGTGCAATATATGACTCGCTCCAGCATAATACGGACTGAATCACAAGTAGTGTCTTGAGTAAGCATTTGTGTTTTGAGCCAAAATGCAATATCGCAAAAAATACATCCTTCAAAGCATAATCCTCAACATGACCAAGTTCAAATATCCATAAACACAATCTGTCCATGCTAAAATTCTTGTTTAAGAAAGGGTTCCATGTCCAAGTTGTTGTAAAACAATGAAAAAAAAATCCACTTATTTTGCCAATTTTCAAAATGCTCAGGGTATTTCCAAATTATTCATATTCGGTACCAGAATACTCTTCCTACTCACAAATGAGAAACCAATGAGAAGCCTCAAAACAGACATGACTCTGTGTAGATAGAACTCTGTTGCTAAGAAAATGCTAGGAAGAATCGTGGTGATTGGTCGAGAGCCGGATTCAATTAGTGTATGGATGCTAGATGGACATACAGAACCTGGTTCAGTAGCTGTAATTGCAATTTTCTCAAAAGCACTTCCTGACTTTGAAGCATATTAAATTCTGTTTCCAAATATATGAATATCTCAGTATGTCAAATCTTCTACTTAATCCGTATTATGTTAGAGTAGGTCACACATACAGAGTTAGACCTAAGGCCTAAAAGCGGAGCGCCCCATTAGATTTTTGTGGGCTGTCTGGGGGGCAGTGGAAAGGCTCTGGATTACTGATCAGAAGGTTAGTGGTTCAAGTCGCAATGCCACCAAGGTGTCAGTGTTGATCCCTTGAGCAGGGCCCTTAACCCTCAACTGCTCAATTGTATGAATGAGAAGAGAAATCTAAGTCTCTCTGGATAAGAGCGTTTGACAAACGCCATAAATGTAAATATTTCTTTTGAATATAAAATTAACTTATTATTCTGTCAGTGTTTTAAATGTTTAAGCCACATTCTGTGGAGAAATTGGTATAATTGCCAAAAAAATACTCAACAAATTTTTTGGGCATTATCTGTATGGATGTTGCTCATAAAAAAAAACTCTGACTTAGTATACTTTCCCAGATGTCGGCACATGTCAAGTTCCTGCCAAAGAGCGAACAGGCCAATCAGCATCGTGATATATACCAGACAATGGACATATAGAAAAACCATGCAAAATCTAATGTGGGTTTCCGAGAGATTACAGATTTATTCATCAAAGTCTGCAGTGTCTTACGCTTGGTCAGGATTTGATAATGAGATTCTATTTCCCAATGGTATCCAGAAGAAAGATCTTTTTTTAAATGAAGTGTGCTCTGGTGAGTGGAAAACCTTCAAATTCATCACTCACCTCATTAGACTGTTTGCCGCTGTAAGACATTTTTTTGATTGCAACCACCTCATTGGAACGAACATCTCGTGCCTAAAACAGGACAAAGTTACACGAATGCTACATTACCAGCACCCAAACATACAAAGACGGCACTTTTTATTATGAACATACAAACACATTTCACGGCATTTCTAGATCTTACAAAGTAAACAGCTCCGAAGCTTCCATGGCCGATCTCACGAAGGTCTGTGAAGAGTTTCTCGGGGTCATCTTTGTAGAAGAGATCCGCTACCTCAGGGTCCTTCAGACTCCCGGCACGGACACTCGCAGGCATGGCCAGCTCCTAAAAGAAAACAGAACCAAAACACAAATAACCCAAAAGAACACTAAAGCTTAAATCACTGTTACACTATCAGAATTCTGCGTCCACTGTGTTCCAGTCTGACACATTTCAGAAACACTTCTTAGTACCATTATATAAATATCTGCTGCATGGAGAATAAAAGGAACTCTTAGGTAATTATCAGCTGAGACACCCCCCCAAACAATCTATTAAATAATCATTTCACAGAATTCAGCTGGTTGTACACGGGTCTGTTCTGCTGAGGGTGCTGCATTACTGCCTGAGGCAAATCTCATGGACAAGGACAAGAACAAACGCCCGATTCAAAGAACGCATTATGTTGTGCTATTTAAGTGAAGCTGCATCCATAATTGCTCATGTTTTCCCTAACTGCTAAAGTCGCACCCATTTAAATCTCATTTGTAATGCATAACAAATACAAACATCTCAAATAATGCATTCTTCAAGAGGTAGTCAGGGCTGCATGACAATTTAAATAACACGGTATGAAATGCCATAAAGCTAAAAAACATTTTGCTACACTGACAAGCCTGCATCACTTCAGAAATATTTTCCATTTGCTAAATCATGTGACAGCTGAGATATATATAAGCTTAACCTTGGCTCCTTTGCCAATCTGTAGCTAGCTGGCAATATCCAGTCTGCTGGTGATCCTTTCATCATAATATGTTTGTATGTAACACTTTTAAGAAAATGCTGCCAGAGATTTGCTTGACGGTATATCCAAAATAGCTTATGCAGCTAACATTTTCTCAACTCTGTTTTCCTTGTCGCCAGTTGGTTTAGGAACAAAAATAAATGTTTGGTGCGGTTTCTGCACTTGTTGTCTGTGGAGCTCAGCACTGGCTGATAACGTGTTATGCTACACGTGACAGTGACTTAGCCCAGCCAATCAAAAGATTTCTTGACACTACCAGGCTGGAACAGCTAATAAGCAGTCACACGTGAAGCAATGCTGCTGACCAACACATGATATTGCATGGCGAGAGAAGCAAATCGCTTCACCGCTCAACTTCAACTACGAAACCCTCACGTTGCCTGCTTAAAAATCTTTGAGTGAAACTGCAGCAATTTGAAAATTTGACCTCTAATCGTTCATTTTGGATGCAATCATTGACTTTGCTTGGTTGTTTCATGAATTAATCTTTATAATAAAATCATAGTTTCGGTCTAATGTTAGCTTGAATATTTTTTTCTATTAATTATAGCCATTTCTGTGCATACGACCAAAAAATATTGAATACCATCACCATAAGAACTGTGAAGTCCAGATTTAAATATAAATAAACCCAAGTTGGCATACTACGTACAGTATTATATTATTAGTGTAAGATGACGTACTGAAAACAGCCAAAATGTTAAACACAAAGCTGAACACTATACTCCCTCAATTGATTCAATCTTGGTCAATTACAGAAGGGGCTGGGCTTTTAACTTTTTTTTTAATGATAGCTGAAGCCTTAACGGAGTTACCCGTGAGGGGGGAATAATTTAAAAGAAGGTGAGTAAAAAATCCAACTGGTTTTTTGGCACTAGTACATTTCTCCTAAGTAAAATGATGCCATTTCCTCCCCACGTACATCTATAGCAATGCTTGACTGGAGACAACACAAGTCCCGCATTGCCCACGTACATAGTTTGCATACTGAACTACATTGAAGTATACCAACAGAAATACTCAAATTGAGACACAACAAGTGTCAGACCTGCCATCCTTTCAGTATTTTTTCTTCCAATTTCTCCTCCGCAGTAAAATATCTTCAGCTAATAACGCAGAGCAAAACAGTGCTATGACTCCACCGCAATTCCATGTAAGAGAAAACATCTCTATAGTGTGTAGTGTCCAGCAAAATCAACTGACATCTACAGTAGCTTCAGACCATCACCCAGACACATTCACAGTGCTACAGTGCGTAATTCTATTATGTTTAGTTATTACCGGACTTTAATTTATTCCTTCCCCGAACTGCTAGCGAGTGCTTTCATACAAAGTGTCAAGAAAATATGTCAAGGTGTGTATTCTGCTTTTGAAGTGATTAAACGCACTCATTGTTGTCCATGAAAAAAAGTGTTCGTGACTGACATCTTCGTTTACTAATGGAGGAGTATGGCCTCTGTGAAATGCATAACACATACTCACATAACCACAATTCATAATTATGTCAGACCAGCTTTAAAAGTCGTTAAGAAGTTATTTAAAATGTCAATAACAATGGCATATGTTCCACATTTATCACAGCTCTTGAAACAATTCAGTGCCTAAAAGTTACACCTCAATCTGTCTTTACTTTTCATAAATATGAACGTCACTCCATTGTTACTTTAAAAAAAAATCTATAAATCTACTGCTAGTTTTTCGCTAACACGTCATCACATAAGATAACAGTGCTAGCTTCTCTTCATTCCACCATGATTTAATCAGCTGTATCAGTCGTATACTCCTTCGTCTTATGACACAGTGGGACTGCATTTCTCAAACTGCTGCTCAAGCGACATCAGGAGTGGAACATACTCGGAGGAAAGCTCTATCCTCCCACACTGAAAGCTCCTGACATTCTCAGGGGGATGGATAAATGAGAAAGTTTTTTTAGTTTATTGATATGTTTAAAATAAATAAATTAATTTAAAAAAACATAAGTATGAAGCCTCTAAAAGTGCAACAGAAAAAAAATATATATATATATCTTTTAATTTGACAATTCTGTAAAACTCAATCTAAAATCATTGTCTTGGGTGCACTCCTTCATGCAATGGAGGTGACAAGGAGAGTATCATAATCGTGTTCAATCAAGCAGAAAAATTAAAAGTTGCATGACAAGAAAGAAAACTGTGTTGGTGGCGGTGGTGCTCGCTGATCAGTGAAATATAAATTAATAAATACAATATAAAAAAGATAAATAGTTATTCAGCACACAGGTATGAGTGCGGTTAGCTCATAGCAGAAGCTCGCCACTACCTTCAGGGCTGTTTTGAATAATACTAAAATAAACACTAATAAGAACTCACTGATTTAATGAACTATATAACTACAGGTAAATATATTATGTGCAAAAAAAATCAGACCTTGTCCGCAAACTGCCAAAAACTTTCTAATAAAAAAATATATGTACACGTACTGCTCTTACCAAATACACACAGAAACATAAATCTATCTGGCACTTATAAGAAACCGTCTGTGTGGAGTACCCTTATGTTGAACAGAAGAGCAGTACATTCCCAAAGAAAAGACATTTGACCACAAAGAAAATATAAAAATAGCTCAATCTCCACTACAGCGCATGAAACAGGAAGAGAGGCTCAGAGAGCCAGTTCCAGGACAGTCCACAGAGACAGGAGTTTCAGTGGAGGCTTCAAAGATACAGCGGCAGGAACGATCTGGGAAGGGCAATTCCACACCACTTTACCATGTGAGACCATTCAGCTAGTTTTAAAGTGACCCTTAATTTTTTTTTATACGTCTTCCTAAACCAAAAATTCTCATCAATCGATAAAACTATGCCCAACCCTACCACTTCCTTTTGTTCCTTTGCCAGTCCTTCGCTTGACTTGGAATGCTTACATGTCAATAAAAATAAATATCGGCATGTTCTAATACTTTTGACTAGCCACATATATAATGGATTAAAAAATCCCTGTAAGGCTGGATAATAAAAAAAATAATAAAATAAAAAAACAAAACCAAAAGCCTGGTTTTTCATCGGCACCCGCACCCAAAAAATTGGTGCCACATCCATTTTTTCCTCTCAAAAAAACCACAGAAAAACCCTCAGGCAAAGTAAAACCTGTGATTGTGATTCTGAGGTTGCCTTAGTTCTATTTGAAACAGTTTTAGAGTTTAATACATGTTAGATGTACAGACACATGTAAAAGACTGGTCACTTGGGGTGTACTGTATAACACACACTTTACCTACATTTAACTTTAAAAGCTTTTGGGCTTTGACAGCCACCTTATTTCTCTATTAAAAACAACAACAACAACAAATTGTGTGCCGCATTTAGGTTTTCAAAAAGTTCTGATGAGAAACTGGGAGTTATTTTTATCCAGCCTAAGCAAAGTTTTACCCCCATTAATTTCCTGCATGCCAAGAGTAAGTGACATGACAGAAATAATAATAAATACCACATAACGTATCAATAAAACACATGATGTTGGACCTACAAACTATCAAACTGCTGAACATTTATTACAAAAAAAACAAACCTCACTTTGTTCAAACAAAACAAAAACATAGCAAAACTGAAAGATTTAAAAACTTTCACATCAAACCAGCTGCTTCAGATCAACGTGATCACAACACAAACAGTAACTCAGACATTTGTATCGTGATACAAGATCCCAGTACAGATATCAGATCATATTACCAAGCCTTCCTGTCTCTCTCATACATCAGGCAAATAAAAAATATGGGAATATACACCGAATAAAGTCTTATATCACAAGTATACACGAATAAATCCTGAAATAAACAAAAGCTTTTATCGTAAGTTCTTGTGTTTCTCCTTCAGAGCCATGTTTAATGCGAGTAGAAGTGGGTCAAGTGTGAATAGTCAGGATTGTGAAAAGCAGCTAAAAGTGCAGTCAATAGCGTGGGGATGGGCCGCTGTGATATAGTCCTCTATTCACTTCTATTCACAGGATCTAAAGGCAGTTCACATGCAAATGTTGCCTCCTAAAACCACCGCCAATACACATATCCAGGAAGCCAACTTACCAGAATTTAAACAACGTGTGCCGTCTACGAGAGCACTAAATGGATCAAGAGGCCCGTAATAACGTACGACACACAGTCAACCCCGTTCATTCTAAAAGGACGCATGTTATTTCCTGTACTGAGCTCCGTGACATGAGGGAAACAGTGTCAGGAGCCTACACAATAGGCACTGCTTGCCTGTTTTCAGCCTCTTGCTATTATGCAGCCTACTTAATGCTATGTGACAATTACACAGGGAGCCAGTATTTCATATTAACACTTCCAGCACAGTCCCAAAGCGCACAATGTGGTCTAGAAGTCATAATTCATAGCGTACATTCAGCACATGTGCAATTAACAAGGCATAATTCCAGCTTCTCCATGTTTTCCACTGACGTCTGGATCCACCACAGGTTGTTTTTTTTTTCTCCTGTGGGTTGGAGGCCAGCGGATGCTGATTGGTCCCAGACAAACAGACATGTGTTCATCTCTTGCTAGGGTTATTGGGAAGAGAAAAAAAAAATCACTTTTAAAATAACCTCTTCCTCCCTTAAAAATGGAAGGCTGGCACCAGTCGATGGCCCATTCAGTCCCTGCTCTTCTAGTTTAAACTTCAATGCTCCTCTTAATGATCTCTGGAGTGAAGCTGATAGGAAAGAAAACACATCTGGCACTGGAGCAAAAGCATGCAAGCAGAGTTCGGAAAGGACCACCAACTATGTAACATCAAATAGGAGCTGGGTTGTGGGGAAACTGTTTACAGCTCATAAAAGTTGAACGGCTTTTGCTGAAAATAGGTTCAATTCAAACTAAAGAGGCCTATAGACTTCAGGAGAAAAATATAAAAAGACCACAGCAATTCCTTGTAGTCGAGGGAGGACAATCAACGGTGCACATCTTTTTATTTTCCTCTAAATAAAGTCAACTGGAACAAAAGGTTTATCAATGGTTTGTGGGTGAAAATATTAGAAATAAGAGTCTTAAAACCTGCAGGGTGAAGTCGGTTGGCTTTTTACACCTGAGCCTAGTGGCTTATTCACGGGTTCCGAAGCTTAAAGCAACTAGGAGTTTGACTTTGGATGGGATGCTACTGCATCGCAGGTTGCCTTCCCAGTGTACATTTTTTACCGGTACCCTTATATACGTCTGGAGGGACACAAGCACGCTTGTGGTTAAGACGTTGCCCAGGGGGATTTAAACCCATGACCTCTTAATCATGAGAACAGCACTCTTAACCACTTCAACACCAGCCCCACATAAACCAGTAAGCGCTCATAACACTACTGGACCAAATGAAACAACGTGTCTTCTATTTTTTTTAGGTCCAACACAAACATTTCATGTATTTTAAGGAAAAACAAAACCAGTCAGAGATCTGGATGAAGCCATCAGGATAGGTTAACAGTCACAGATTTTTGTGTGACTTGACAGATATTGAAAACTTTGCTAATGGGTCATACTGGATCAGAACCAAGTTCACAAATATCCCATGCACCTTTATTGTTACAGAACACACTGGCTGTTAGCATGTAAACTGGAAAACTGCATTACGAAAACACTGAGGGGGGAGATACAAAACCCAAAAAAGTGGCTTACCACGGATTGCAGTTGATCCCGTCGTGCAAAATAAACTCCTATTCGTCTCTGTTTAAAACTGCAGCAGTGTTTCCGAGCTGCCTGAAATGATTCAGATAAAAATATAACCCATCACTGACAAGCTAATGTGTAGCTCCTTTTCCCCCCCAACTTACTACTCAGCCCTTCGCGTTAGCTAAACACTTAGCCAGCCAGCTAGCTAGCTAACGCCTTGTGTCTGGCTCTTAGCCTTCTAAACAAGCTAGCTTGTTAGCCAGCTAGCTAAGCTAATCAGTTTCCCACCGTGACGTTACTAACTGTCCGTTAGCTAGCTAGCTAGCAGCTCGGCTTAGCTAGCTAACGGTTTCCAGTCTCAACACGTCGCGCGACTGGTTTTCCTTTTCACCCACTCCGGCTCCTCTCATATTGCACAGTCACACCTGTGTCCGCGAGCGCTTTCTATCATGATACACGAAGTGTCTATCTGTATGATTGTCTGTCCAATCTCGCCCCTTTTTGTTCAGGAAACGAAGATGGCTACGTGGGGCGGGAGGCGACCGGAACCAGGGCGCGAGGTCACGCTCTCAAACATTTGCTTCCTGTGTGTGTGTGTGTGTGAGAGAGAGAGAAAGAGAGAGAGAGAGAGAGAGAGAGAGAGCGCGAGAGGGCTTGCCGGTCGGAGTATCAAACCGATAGTTAGTGCACTAGATAGATTGTAGTAGACACTGTGTAACAGTATACGTTGTTGTCTTGATATAAGCCAGAGAATCATTTGGGAATCGACGTGTCATATAATCGGCCATATTGAAAAGGTCAGAAAGAAGGAAACTCGACTTGCTTTGAATAAATATCGTACTGTGTGACATTCCAGGCCATTCGGATCACCTCGCCTATTCCGTGACGAGAAACAAAATCTATAAATTTATATTATAATTCATTTGTTCAAATAAAATCTATATCCGTTAGCACGTCCGCCTCACAGCAAGAAGGCCCGGGTTCGATTCCCAGCTCGGGCGTTTCTGTGTGGAGTTTGCATGTTCTCCCTGTGCTTGCG
>JBCNYG010000003.1:11807957-11825223 GCA_039654305.1 Porochilus rendahli | reverse complement strand
AACATGCAAACTCCACACAGAAACGCCCGAGCTGGGAATCAAACCCAGGACCTTCTTGCTGTGAGGCGGACGTGCTAGCCACTACGCCACCGTGCTAGATTATTAATATAGGTTATATTAAGATTAAACCCAGCATTTCCCCACGTGCATTGGCAGATCGTGCCAGAGTTTTCACCTGAGCCTTTCCAGTGTTAATAGTCTGTTACTTTGCTGTTTTTTTGGACTGTGCCTGTTCCTAGACCTCTCATGTTACTCTTATGTGATTCTTTTGACTTCCTCGATATCTCTGACCATTGCCTCTTTTTTGACCATGAATTTAGCTGCCATTTTGGATTGTATGCCCATCCAGTAAACTTTGTGCTGTCCACCACTGCTGTTTGCATGTGGATCCTTTCCCTCTGTAAAACCATAACATAGTCATAAAGACGTGTGACTTCTTCTATACAAGAAGAACGTCTGGTAGCTTGATGTTCCAGAACACCCAGGTGTGTCAACATCATTCCGAGAAGACATTGCATCAGCCATGACTTCTCAAAAAGAAATCATTACTTCTTATCAGTTAGGGAGGGGTTATAAAACCATTTCCATAGAATGTAAAACTAAATATTCTTTAGTGAGAAGGATTATTTTATGTTTCAAGATGGTTTTCAATCCCCTCAGGATTCAACATCCCTGCAAATTCAGATGAAACCATTTAATGTTCAATAACATAACCAAACCCAAGCACTTACTACATGATGTGACTAAAGAGCCTCTGTAAGTCCTTACATTTGGAGCAAGTATGGCTTTAATTGCAAGGAAAAATACCCTTCTCTCCACAAATTCACAACAAACAAAAGGTACAATACCCTATGGACTGATGGGACCAAGATGATTGTTTGGTCACCATTCACAGCACCGTGCTTGGCGAGCCTTAAACACTACAGACATGTAGCCACAGGAGGGGGAACCTTGCAGTCATCGAGACAATAATGATTTTCATATTATTATAGTTAGTGTCTGTGTTCATCTGTTCTCCTACTGTTCAAAAGCAAAAACATGCTGGTAGGTACAGTAAATTGCCTCTAACTGTGAATGTGTGTGCATGGTGCCTGCAATCAGAATTACCCCACTTTCTCCCAGAATAAAGCATTTGCTAACCAGGTCTAAATGATTTAAATCAGTGTACTTGTATCTATACTCATCTTACTTACTATTCTATTTAGGTACTTGATTTACACTTTATTACTGTTGCACATTCTGAATAGATGCTGAAATGCATTTTGTTGTTCTGAACTCTGTACTTTTATGGCAATAAAAAAGGATCTCATCTAATCTAAGTTAAATATTACAGGAGCATTAGTTTTTCGCAAACCTACCTGGAGGGCGTGTAAGTAGGTGACTCAGGTTAAGGGGGAAAATTACATTTATCATTTAATCACACAGAGCAACAAGAGAAGGAAGACTACCTGAAGTTGGAGGAGACAGAGGATCATGGAGATTAATTTGTGGAAATTTGTGGGGGTTGTGTGGGTTCTACTCCTTCATGCTATGGGTAGGTGTGAAGAAAACAGTGATAATGATGATGATTATATTCAATCAGTTATATACAGAACAATTATTTGCCTCAGGTGAGGTGGTTATCACTCTGACTGAGGCTGAGGCAAATAACTGGTTCAGTATATACTACATGGGAACATAAGAAAAATAAATTAAAATAAGATTGTGTTTTATTATTATTAGTAGTATTATTTTTATTAATATTATTACTATTGTTATTAATAATAATAATAAAATGTGAGAGTGCTCTCTTATGTCCTCTTTTGAAAGTCATTCAAAGTCAGGAAAAAGTACTTTCTCCTTGAAAACCATGACTGCTGTATTGTGCAGGTTTCTTCATATATTTTGGGATAGCATTGTGTTGAACTGCTTGGCTTCAATCAGTTAATATCAGTTGTTGTCCACTGTTTTGATTCAAGAATTACCTTGAGTATACAAGGGAAACTTGGTTCTGCATTTAACCATCCAAAGAGAGCACACACAGGGGCGGTGGTGGCCTGGTGGTAGGGTGCTGGATTACTGATCCTATCAACGGGTTGTTACTGCAGTCCCCCAAAGGCCAGGCACTGTGTTTGGTGAGAGGCATGTAAAAGAACCATTGCTGATTTTCGTAAAGAGAAGGCTGCATAGCCGTCAGTGTGTTTTTGCCCTGCGATGACCTGGCGAGCTGTCCAGGGCCCTTGCCCAGAGTCGGCTGAGATGGGCGCTAGGTTCAGAAAATGAATGGATGAATGAGGAGAGCACACACACACACACACACACACACAAACACACACACTCATTGCCTCATGGCCACTTCAGCTGTGAAGTTGGAGGAAGGAGGGGTGCTGCTCGCTTCATTTGAATTACCTTTCAGTTTCAAACCCGCTTCTCTAACCATTAACCTTGTTTCAACAAAATAACTTCATGACAGTTCCCGTGGAAACTATTAAAATGATATATAGGCCTTAATGGAACAGAAAGTGTTTAATCCTATCAAGGGTTGAAGCTTACAGACAAATCATCCAAATCACGCACAGATAGGCCTTTGCTAGTGGCATAAGGAAGTTAAAGTAGTAAAGAATTATTTGAGAGCTGCATATAAAAATATTTTTTATAAAGAACAATGTGTTAAATAAGCCTACACTAACCAAAAAAGTTACCATGAATTCAAATAATCATATAAAGGCCTTTGATTGGATAATTACTTGCAGTGATTAATATGCATCAATTGCCAACCACTGTTTCAATCCTGACTGATGCAGTGAGTAGCTCCTCAGTTCTTAAACAACCATGTCAGGAGACACATCCTGTGGTTGTTACCGATGTTACCATGTTTTCAGAATGGTCAGATTGCTGGCTTGAAATAACTGGACTTAACTTCAGAACTGTTCTATGGAGATGCAATCCTTCACACTTAATTGTAATTATAAAGCTAAACTGACATGCTGTTGTACAAAGCACAAAGTGTAACGATCCTCTGTTTTCTTTCCCATAGGCACGTTGTCCCAGCTAAATGGTAAGTTCTGAAGTCCTATAAAACAGACATGCACACACAAAAATAATAATCTCCTTTTTTTGGAAAAAAAAAAGAAGTGGGTATTCAAGCAGCATATAAGTGGAGATATGTTAAAGTGGTATTTTATACTTCTGTATATTTAAGCTTGTTTTTAATGATTATTAACTCAAATTTACTTTGTTTTTTCAGTGACTAGTCTAACCTCTAATGACAATTTGTAAACGTTCTTTTAGTTTCAAAAAAAAAACCCAAGCCATGCACTGCCCAGCCAAAAAAAAAAAAGGTGCAGACATGAATACGTTGTTGCCTTTAGCCTTGCTTATAGTTCATAATCATCATGCATTTGTTTCAACAAACTTAAGCAACATAATATTTATTTCCATCCAGTGTCGGGTTCACTTCTCAACGATGTCTTGAATTGATGTGGAAAAAACTGAACCACTCCGTAAAGTCTTCTCCAGCACGTCCTGAAAACTTTCAATAGGGTTAAGGTCAGGACTCTGGGGTGCCAATACATATGTGAAAATGGTTCCTCATGCTCCGTGAACCCCTCTTTCATTATTTGAGTCCCAATTTTATATCCGTGCCATCAGGGAATAAAATGTCCACTCATGTGATAACCTGCTCATTCAGTACATTCAGATCATCAGCTGACTTCATTTTATTGCCACATTAATGGTGCTGAGCCTCGACCAGACCAACTGGAGCAACACTGCCATGGAAACTACATGCTACATGCTACATCAAGGCTAAATACGCTCCATGAAAATGTGTGCAACTTTTTTTTGTCCGGGCAGTGTATTATTCAATGTACCAGTTTGCACACTGGGCGGCATGGTGGCATAGTGGTTGGCACGTCCGCCTCACAACAAGAAGGTGGGATCAAGTCTCTGGCTCGGGTGTTTCTGTGTGGAGTTCGTATGTTCTCACTGTGCTTGCGTGGGATTCCTTTGGGTACTCTAGTTTCCTCCTACAGTACAAAAACATGCACATTGTTCTAACTGGCTGTTCCAAATCGCCCCAGGTGTGAATGTGTGTGTGAGTAGGATTAAACAATTAGGAAAATGAGATGAGATGAGATATCAGATCCTGTGATAGGCATTTAAAATTAACATTTTATTTATTTGCTTATTTGTTTCCATTTCCTGTCAGTGTGTGGTAAGCCACCCTTGAATACCAAGATTGTGGGTGGTAAAGATGCTGCTCCTGGTGCTTGGCCGTGGCAGGCCAGCTTACAGATAATAGGTGGCATGCATTTCTGCGGTGGGAGCTTAATCAATGAACTCTGGGTCTTGTCAGCGGCTCATTGCTTCCCAAGGTACAGAGGGGAAAACGTTTAAGTAACCATATAATAAAATGGGTGTTTGCATTATAATACACTTGTACAGATTTTTTAATCTAAATTGTCCTCTAATTGACTGGATGTAAAATTTTAATGGTTTACTGTACATAAAAGTGTTGACGAGAAAAGGCATGGGATTTTATAAGGCTCACAGCAGCAGCAAATGAAGTAATCATTGTGATTCGGTCTCACTCATTCTCTACTTTTTGTTTTTCAGTCATATCCCCATCCAGCAAATGACAGTCAATCTAGGGATGGCAAATCTGCAAGGGTCTAACCCTAATAAGCAGCAAAGAAAAATTAAGCGAAGGATCATTCACCCAAGGTATAACGAGGGTACCAGTGACAATGACATTGCACTGATCGAGCTCAGTGCTCCTGTGACCTTTAACAACTATGTCATGCCGACATGCCTGGCAGCAGCCAAAAGTGGTTTTGCGCCGAAAACTAAAGCCTGGATCACAGGATATGGTGACATTAACTCTGGCAGTGAGTGCTCCACAATCTGTGAACTGCATGCTTTACTACTTTATTTTTATAGTTTAAAGTTGATTTGTCAAAACATGCTGGTAAACGTTCCTCATGGATCTCCACAGTCCAATTGCCGTCCCCTAAAACCCTGCAGGAGGTGGAGGTGCCGATTGTCAGTAACCGTGATTGCGCAAATGCTTATGGACATGAGAAAATCACAAGCAATATGTTATGTGCCGGCCTCACTGAGGGAGGCAAGGACTCATGCCAGGCAAGAAACCAACATCAATATGCTATATCTGGTCACAATACAATGCAATGTGGTAGAAAAGCAGACATGTATCTAACAGCTTGTTGTCCATGCAGGGAGATTCTGGAGGTCCAATGGTGGTCAAGTACAACAAAACTTGGGTTCAGTCTGGCATTGTGAGCTTTGGAAATGGCTGTGCTTTACCTAATTTCCCTGGTGTATACGCCAGAGTGTCTCAGTATGAAGACTGGATAAAGGGCTTGATCACAACCAAACAACCTGGATTTATTGAAGTCCCAAATGGCAGTCCTGGCTCTCCAAACCTCTTCTGTATGCTCCTTTCTTTCTCCATCATCCCCTTCCTCCTCTCCCTCGCTTGCTTCTAGAGATTAAAGTTTTGTACTTATGTCCATATTTTTCTTCATTTAACCTACACCACTTTTATTTAAAATGATCCTGTATTCAATTAAATTCTACACAGTATTTATATACCATTCGCATGCTAATATTCAGGACCCCAGATGAATTTGAAATTCCAAGAATTCAGAATTATGTTTAGAAGTTAAAAAAACTGTCTACTAAAAAAATTCTCCAAACTCCTTTGACAACTATGTTGTTTCATATATTGATTGCAATCACGTCATGTCTCATTAAAATGACACCCAGAGGCTGCAAGATACACTGCCGTAAAATGAGGTCAAGGTCATGGTAATCGAAGTTGGTTTGAAGCTTGTCCAGGTGTATCTCCGTACCGAATTGGGTGAGTGTAGACCAAGCATTTCTCAAGATATCAAGCGGAAACCATTTTGGCACGACCATTCCGCCCACAAATGCAAACAAAGGGCATATTAAAATCTAAAACTTGGGACAATAATACACTGGAATGCATCAATGAATACAGCAAAAGGTGAGATGGATGTCGATGTAAACTGAGGCAAGTAATTTTTTAGTATATACTACACATGAACATAAAAAGGCAGAGCCAAATAAGATTTATATGGATGATTCTTGTGTTTCTAAGCATGACAGAGGAAGGTCAGGTGAGGTGCACCATTACACAGGAGATGATGGGCACCAGAAGATGGGCACCATTTGGATGATCTTTAGAACATCATGTATAAAAACTGTATCGAATGCGGTTTCATGTGAGCAAATAATGTATTTAATGTTTTTTTTGGTGTGATGTTCCTTTGAAATGTGGGAGGTTTTATTGGGTCACCTACTACTATTTATTCACCCAAGTTTTTTTTTAAACGAGGTTAATAAAAATTCTTGACAATCTGTTCTTTCAGTTTTTTTTTATGGTAAATGAGCTTTGTTGTGCTGTACATAATGTAGAATCTCGACAATAGATTTGCACATATTTTTTACCCGTACTGTGCTGCACCCAAATATCCAGATGAGAAAACCCAAAATTAAAAATAACCTATGATCATGTGATTAGATTGTTCTGACTTACACTAATACTTTAAAAAAAAAAAATCAGAGTATTAAATCATGCAAGACCAAAAATGGAAGGTAGGAGGAGTATAAATGACACTTCTTTATTATTTCAATAAACTGTATAAAGTAACATTAACATATAAAAGTGGAGCACTGATAAATATTAATCTTATCAAAACACATTAACAAATGAAACGTCTTCTTAAGAGCAGAACACATGACGGATACAGTCTACAGCGAGAAAGCTTCCTAGTCACTGTCCGCGTCATCGCTGATGATCCCCTGTAGATTGCTCCAGTCTGTTGCTCTCTTGCTCCGCCTGTGCTTGTGGCCGTCTTCACTGTCTGAATCAGAGCTCACCACGCGTTTGAAGGATGATGGTGGAGGTGAGCTGCTATCAAGACTCGTCCATGGTGCTGCAGCTCGCCGTTTAGGACGACCTGAAATACAAAGACAGAAAGTTACTCAGTTGGTGAAAGAAAAGAAATCAGGATAAAGGGGGAAAAAAACACACAAATTAAGGTTTAAATTCAGTTAATTTGGCAAAAAAAGAGGATTTTAAATAATCTTAAATGTAATTATTTATTTTTTCTGATCTTTTCATGCATTCATGTATAACTTTCAACAGTAGTGGTCTCATTAAGATGGTGCCGATTTGACTTCGATATTTGTTGTCTGCAAACACAAGGATGCATGACCCAGGTTTTTTTTGTTTGTTTTGTTTTTAGCTTAGTGACTGTTACCAAGTAATCATTCAGGACTCCCTCTGTTTTCACGAGGTTCTACTATTCGAACATGACTTGGGGGTACCAAGCGCCATTTTGGTGGAGAACTGTGTTGAGTTTTTGAGGAAATGTGAATCGGTTTTTGATTCAAATGAATCCATTATAATAGCATGTCCTTCCGACTTCCGGTGTACAAATGTAGCCGTTTGCTAATACTTAATACAAGGCATCTAACCCCCAACTGCTCTCCGGACACCCCAATATGTGTGGGAGCCCACTGCTCCAAGTGTGTGTGCTCACTGTTTGTGTATGTGTTCACTTGGGTTAAATGCAGAGGCAATCATTTCGGGGAGGCTGGCCTCCATCTCAGCCAACTATGAGGCTTTATGTGCAGATTCTCTTTTCATCCATGTTTTTCTTATTCCAGTTCTCTCACACAGGTTTATCTAGTCCCAAGAAGCTGAGTATTTTTGTGACGTACCCTGAGTGGTGATTATGTTGCTGACATCCAGTTCGGCCAGTTCCTGAGCTTCCTCCCTCTTCAGTCTGGCCTTCTTACACTTCTCTATGGACGGCTGACCTAAAGGAGACAATTACTCTCATTACACACTCATGACACATCATATCACTCCACACACACATTAACAGAGATGAATTTATCGTTCGAGTTAGGTTTCACTGACCTTCAACCCCCAGTGCTTCCAATTCTTTCTTCAGCACAGCCACTTTAGCCTTCACTGAGCGGCATCCCTCCAATAGCTTCTTGTAGTTACGTCGTACACCACAGAGCGCGATGTAGCGCTTAAGTCTAGACACGGCTTTATCCTCATCATCCTGTATTTCAACCCATACAGCGGTCAGTTCTTCGAACACATACTTAAATCATACACCTCCAAACCGGGTATCTGCACGACCAATTTGCCATTGGTCACTTTACAGTAAAGCAAGATGAATATTGCGAATATATAAAATTCATCCATAGATTATACACTAAAAACCCATCTATTTCCTTTTAATTTTTTATTTTTGGTTTTGATATACTGCATTAATTCTCACAAGACAAATTTTGGCTCTGCATTTAACTCATCCACATCAGCACACGCACACGCGATCACTGAGCACACACACTCGAAGCACTGTCACACACTGCAGCGCCCGGAGAGCAGTTGGGGGTTAGATGCCGTGCTCAAGGGCACTTCAGCTATAAAGATGGACTAAGGGAAGGTGCAGCTCACTCCCCCCGCAGCCACCCATTTTCCCTTCAGGTTCGGAAATCAAACCAGCGACATTCAGGTCCCAAACCTGCTCCTCTAATCATTAGGCCACGGCTGCCCCCATACGTATACAGACACAATCAAAACATCAAGACATCATTATTCACCTTCCCTCCTTTCATCTTGCTCTCAGTCGTTTCTCTCGTCTTTTTCTTTGGCGCGTCCCTTTTTCTCGTCTCGTCTTCCTGTTTCGGTTTCTTCCCCCCTGCTTCACTATCCTCCTCCAGAGAGGGCAAGGAAGAGGAGGAGTCGTCTGAATCTTCTGCCCCATCACGCTCTTTATCCTTTGCCCTCACTGGGTAAAATAAGATGATAGATGTGAGACGTCAACGTGACACCAAGAATGTGCTTTAAATTACAAACGGCAGCACCTGTACCTGTTTCTTCCTCTTCTTCCTCCGAGGACGATTTATCAGCATTCTTCTTTCTCTCTGTTTCTTTATCACTCTCATCATCGCTGCTCCGATATGTTCCTTTCCTTTCTGGTGTTATGTCCTCGCCGTCTTCACTTTCAGAGCTACTCCCGAAGACTTCCTTCTGCACTTTTCTCACAGCCTCACTCTCCACTGACTTCGGCTTTTTGTTGTCCTCTTTCCTTTTTCTCTCCCTCACAGCACCCGTTGTTCCTTTTTTTCCAACAATCTTTTTCTCAGCTTTGTTTTCATTACCCGAACTCTCGCTTTGCTTTTTCTTTCCACCACCAGATTTTGCTTTCTTTTGATTTTCTTTGTCTTCATCACTCACGTCTCCCTCGCTGTCAGAGCATGCGCTTAGCTTTCCACCTCTGGCTTCTGTCCGCTGATTTTCTTTGTCATCATCTGAACTGTGGGAGCTGATGTGATCGTTTTCCTCAAAACCTAAAACCTTCCTCTTCTTCTTTACCTTACTTTCCTTCTCCTCCTCCTCTTCATCACTTTCGGAGCTCGTTTCGCCGTTCCTATTCCTTTTCTTATTACGCTGAGCTTTTGTGTTCTTCCTTTGAACCTTTATACTCTCTTCTTCTTCACTCTCTTCTTCCATGTCCTTCTCACTTCCATCATCGTCCTCTTCTTTAAGCAGTTCTTCATTTGCTATTTTCTCTATTCCAGAATCCGGTGAATCTGAAACAAATAGTGATGTTAAGATAACACGCATACACACTCATGACCCATTTTCTCTTCATAAGATCTCCACGTAAAGCACAAGGCTCAACTGTCTCAGAGATATTCCATTTACACCCGGCATTAACCAAGTGGTCCAAGATAAGGTTGGAAGTAAAGATAGATAAAGATCTGCTCACCTCTCTTTCTCAAGGATTGAATGCATGGAAGCATATTAGTGCCATCTATGGGTATGTCTTAGTAAATGCATCCATATCATCCATTTTAATAATACTGACTTTAGTCTGTTACTGACTGCCTTTATTTCTCAAAAATGATTTAACTTTGTTTCTTAGAGATTCTGACACTCCTTCACGTGGCGACGACCTGTAGGTGGCCCTACTACTTCTGCATTCTGTGGACATGTAGATGTGTCTGTTTTGGATCACTGTCCTCTCGAACGATCCAACCACAATCCAGCTATAGCTTCCTGGCAGACGCAGCCTGATTTTTCATGGAGTCGAAGATGCGATGTATCCCAAGAAAATTCTCCAAGTAAACAATATAACAGACTGTCCAGAATATTTTAAAGTGGGAATCAGGCTCTTTTACAACCATACTTTACTGGTTGTTGCCGAAAGCTCTGTTTACGTCTGTTTTAATAGTAATCTGCTTCCACCCACAGTTCCAGTAACATCTAATGTAGAAGTTCCAAAAATAAGGAAAAGGTTTTGGGGAACTCTATGTTTGGCGGCACCTGTCAATCAGCAGTACCTTTGAGCTTTGATTGGTTATCGTTCAGGCTCTGTTTGAACTCTGAAACTGACTACTTTGCATTACTTTGAAAATTTTACCTCTCATCAAAGTCACTTGTTGCTCATTGCATTCAGTGTGAACCCAACTTTACACTTGGGATCTGATCATTCTCATCTCACTGATTTACCAAACCACTTAATCCTACTGAGTCATGGGGAGAATGGAGCCTATCTCAGCCATCAATGAGTAAAGGCGAGGTACATGTTGAACAGTTCACCAGACCATCACAAGGCAACAAATACAACCGATCACACTCACACCTAGGGGAAATTTAGAACAACCAATTAGCCTAATGTTAAAGGCTTTGAACTGTGGGGGGGAGACCGGAGTATCTGGAGGAAACCCATGTAAGCACAGTAAGAACATGCATACTCCACACTTAGACGCCCTTGCTGAGCCCAGGACTCGGACCCACGGCAGACGTACCAATCGCTACACCTCCATTCCCACCCCAGATAAGATTAACAGCATGATTCTGTCACCTGGAGGATCTGACGCTAAACGTGATTTCTTCTTTCTGGACACATGATCTCTGTGGTGTGTTTCTTCGTCATCCTCTGCCTCGTTTTCTTCCCTTTTCCTTTTATTCTGATTCTGTGCCGAGGTTGTGCACTTTATTAAAGGTTCGTCATCACTGCTGTTGTCCTGTGAAAGTGCAAGAGGTTCATGAATCTGACCGAACAGCTCGGAAAGGTGCATTCGATCAAGAACAGAACTGACCCATACCTGCATTTTCAAAAGTTCGTCTTCTACGATTTTCTTCAGCAGCTGTCTGTGCTCTGCAGTCAGTGACTCCCTGCCCACGTGATCCAGATATTTCTTTCGTATTATTCCAAGTGTTAGAGTGCTACACACAAACAGACTCCAGTTCAGGATTCATAGACATGACGCCATGTAACAGTTAAGTTATAATTCACAATTAATTGACAGACGCCATGTTTTGCTGTATTAGCATGAAACATGTACAAGTTTAAACCGAGTTGCTAAGATCGAGCTGTTCCCACAACAACGTCCAATACGTCATGAAAACACTGACAGGAAGCTTTTAAGGACAAAAAACTCTGCTCACCTGAGGTCTGAGCAACTCTGCAGCTCCTGGGAGACAAATTTACGAATAGCTGCTGCCTCTGAAACCATTGCTAACTTGAGGAGCTACTGCTTTATTAGCGAAAGAAAAAAAACACAACAACAACACGCGCGCGACAATGTCGTGTGCTTCCAGGTTTGGCGCGCTCTACCGGTCGCGCGCACGCTGCATTGCGTCATCACGTGCTCCGCTTCTGCAAATTAAAAGCTGCTCTTGTTGTTTTTAGACAGTCCCGTTATTTGCTGTCTTTTGCCCCATACTATGAAATAATGTGTCTCATTTTCACAACTATGTCATATCCGGCGATGACTTGGTGTCATCAAATGCACCCCACGTCACGAATGACGTCACAGTGCAGAGGGCGTGGTCGATTACTAGTTATTGGTGAAGTTAGTAGTTATGCATGTTTATAATCCACTCCCTCATTCTAAATCACTCATTTGCCAAATTTTACTAGAGTTCTGGGGAGGCTGGAGCCTAACTCAGCCAATACTGGGTAAAGGTGGTGTGCACCCGGAACAGCTCACCAGACCATCGCAAGACCAACACACACAACCAGTCACACTCAAATCCATAACTAGGGGCAATTTGTAACAGCCTAAAGTGCATGACTTCGGACTCTGGAAGGAAACCAGTGTACACGGAGAGAGGAGACCCACACAAGCACGGGAAGAGCATGTATACCGAAACCCCCAAGCCCAGGACTCAACTCCTGGTACACCAGGCCAGAGCATATTCCCCGGCCACCCATTTATATTGTTGTATGGACAGAGGCACACTTGCTGTTAAGATCTTGCCCAGGGGTCTTAGCACGGTGGGGGTCTAATGGGGACCTCTCGATCATCACCCCCCTTATAGGATTAAGTGGTTTGGCAAATGAGTGAGTGAGTGAATGACTCATCCCTCATGGGTCATGGATCAGCTGCAGCCAATCCATTCTGACTTCAAGCAAGAGGCAGGGTATACCCTGGACGGGTCTATCCAGAGTTTCATAGTTGACCTAATTTTCATGCCTTTGAACTGTCAGAGGAAACTATAGTGCCCAGGGGAACCAATACAGGTAAAAGGAGAGCATAGAGAAAGACCTCCTTCAGCCATGAACCTTTTATGTGGTTAGACCACCCCAGGACCACTTTGCCACCCACTGTAAACAGCATAACATTCAGCCTGTCGTGCTGTTTTAATTTTCCTTTAATCCAGGCAGCATTTACGGTATGAGTCGTTCCATAAAGAAATTTTATTTGCCAAGCATTTATCAATTATTTAAAGAGGCTTACAATAATTATTGTATAAAAAAGGTTTTTTATTAATGGTCCAGTGGATAACACCACCATTACTTCTGGACAGCATAACATGCTACCGAACAATTCCAAAACGTTCAGAAATGTCTGATAATACTGTGCATATTAACATATATTTCTTAATTTAAACATTTTTAAAGAGAGAGAGAGTGTAAGAATTATGTTCTCGTTTCACTGGTCATGAGAACAATTCCCACAAGACACTTAAGAGATAACAGTGGTCTAGTGCAACAACTCTTTAAATTCTATTTACAGCCGTTTCACAGGTTAACAATTGGCCATTAAGTTCCATGTTTTTATTAAGAGTCAATGTCACGTATTTTAATTAAACTGCCAGTTATTTACAGCTCTGTATGCCAGAATGTTTCTAGAGAATCTCACTTCCTGTTAGGATGACTCAGCCCATGGTAGGTTTTCTTTTTGGTTAAAAAAAAAAAAATTACATAAAACAACATAACAGTTTATATGTATATTATAAACAGACTCCTACGGATCACTCAAACAGGATCCTTATAACCCAAACAAAGGTTTTTGCAGTAGATACAGTAGTAGTGCAGTGAAAATTATACACAGTCACTTTTGTCTGAAAAGGCTCCTAATAAAAAAAAAAAAAAAGCAAAAAATTTCTTCTCTATATTTTTTTGGTGAAAACATATTGAACAATGCTATTGTAGGCAATAAGAACAAAAAAAATAATTCAGACAAGTATATTGAGGTAAAAATATGGCTAAAACAAAAAACACTGATAATACCAATTATATATATGTTTTTTAACAATATGCCTGAAAGGTTAAATGCTGAAATCAAAGTAGAGTGTGGCCACACTAAACATTGACTTTTTATTCAAAAAAAAGGAAAGAAAAAAAACGAAAGGAAAAAAAGAAAAAACTTTGTTATTATTTTATATTGTTGTTTGTTTACTTAATCTCATTAATATGATCCAATATTACATGAAATAAATACTTGAATAGTACTACACTTGTCTGAATTTGTTTTTTGGTTTTCATCTCCTACAATAGAATTTTCACCAAAATTATAGAGAAGTACATTTTTACTCCTTTTAAAAGGATCCCTTTTAGACGAAAGAGGTGGTGTATAATCTTTACTGCACACAACTGTATGGGTCAGTGTTTGGCTGTTTTGTACACAATGATCTATTAATGCAATTCCTGCCCAGGATTTTCAGTCCTTTGGACGATTCTGTGGCTACTGAAAACCTGCTGTGGTCAGATAAACATAACATTCAATCAGTTTCCTATCAAGCAAAATATATCATGGATGTCCTTCTAGTCAGTCTTCAAGTAAAGGGACATAAATTTCCATATACACTATACACAAAAACACACATACACCCCAACCTCAAACAAAAGCTCCAGGGTTTTTAAACCTAGTCTTCATCATGCATATCTGTAGCACATGAATGATTAGTACCATATATACCATTCGCTATCTTGGGATGATTAACAATTATGTAGATATCGAAAAGTTCATCCCCAAGTGAAATTCATCAAGCTCAGAAAAATAAGTACACTATGTTCTATAATGATGTACAGCCTGGCCCAAAAAAAGCCTGCACAGTGTAATATTTTCATGGAGTGCATTTGGCCTTGATCACAGCATGTAATCTCCAGTTTGTCCGGTCGAGGCTCAGCAACATTAATGTGGCAGTAAAATGAAGTCAGCTGATGACCTGAATGTACTCAATGAGCGGACTAACACATCAATGGACTTTTTCTTCCCAGATGGCACGGATAGAAAATGGGGACTCAAATAATAAAAGACTGGTTCAGGGAGAATGAGGAATCATTATCATGTTTTGGCACCCCAGAGTCCTGACCTTAATCCTATTGAAATGTGTTGGGATGTGCTGGAGAAGACTTTACGGAGTGGTTCAGTTTTTCCCTTATCAATTCAAGACGTCGGTGAGAAATGAACCAAACACTGGATGTAAATAAATGTTATGATGCTTAAGTTTGTTGAAACAATAGCATGACAATAACGTGCTGTAAGCAAGGCAGAACCACAACATATTCATGTGTGCGACTGTTTTTTTGGCCAGGCAGTGTATTTTAGCATATACTATGCAGAAATAGAAGAGGGGAAAAAACAAAACATGACTTCCATGGTTTATTTTTCCATTTTAAAGCATGCTGCTGCTGCTGCTGACCACCTGCTCATAGAGACCATGTGAGTGCCAATCACTCTGATTCAAGAATGATCGAATATAGAAGGCGCTGGATATTTCTTTTTTTGCTTTATATTTCAGTCTATACATGTTCATGCAAACCTTACTTCCCATAAACTGCAGTAGGGAAGAACTTGTGGTTATGGGTTACCATCATAGCTAAAAAAATGTTTTTAAGCTTCAGGTGCTTCCTGGGGGATTCCTGTCTGTCGCAAGTCACACCTATGCTACAGATGAGTGCAGCTGTTAAGAATAGAGTTAAAAACACTGGAGCGTTTGCATAACAAGTCACTTGAATAATTCTGTTGGGATACTTTGAAGAAAAGGTTTAGGACGGCACCCACTTTAGCAGGAACATGCATCATATATTAAACAAGTATGAGTTGCTTCTAAGTACCTCTCTGCAACTGTCTCCAAATACACACATCTGTGTAGAAAAACATCACAGTATACCTGTACGCATTCACAATTCTTTCACACGCACACACACCGTACAACACGAGTCATTTTTTACAAGTTGAAAGTTAGACAATAAATTAACAGAATAATAAATAATACCAAAGCAAGAAACCAGAATGAAGTACAATCCTTCCCTAAAATAAAAACGAAACCACACTCTGGCTCCTGAAATTATTTCTTAGTGCAGTGTTACTGTACCCAAGATTGATTCCCATCGCTGCTCAACCCGCCCACCCATCCATCTTTGTATCCCTGCATATAAATTATTCACTATTTTTCCTGTTATAGTACCCTTAGGCTCTTCTTGCTACTCATGCTGATCATTTCTCCCACCATCAGTCCTTGTACACAGTCTGCTGGCCGTGCCCCCTCTCGTCATGCATAATATGCCTCCGTACGTGAATCCTCCTCACGCGTCTGTCTCCACCCCCGACACCTGCTCCGTCTTCTTCTGACTGACCCACGCCTGGAGACGAGACGCCACCTGAGTCCAATAAGCCCATACTTCCATGACCAGAACCCTGGCTATTCTCATAGATTAGTATGTTTAGGGTTTCTTCAAAGATACGAGCTTCGGGGAACTCAACCTATGAGGACAGGACAAACCAAATCATGTACAATGAAAAGTGAGTCAAGTCTACATAAAACGAGCCGACAGCCACATTAACCAGTGTACATGTGGTCTTTCCTTACTTTGGTCTGTTTCTTCTCAGTGGCGTAAACGATAGAGGTACAACAAACCTCGGCGATCTTGCGTCCGTCTCCATAGAAGGACCAACAGCAGATTTCATCTCCGAGCACGTCTTTAATGAAAAGCACTCGACCGTTAAAGCGCAGCCCCAGTTTATCGAACAGCTCAATGTTCTTCAGCAAGTTGTCATCTGAATTGCTGATGAAGTGATAAGGGGTTTTAGAAATATTATGTGCCAGAATCAAACATACTACAGAAAAAAAAGTTTCATGCATAAAGTTCACATTACTTTACAGTTATGCTCTGACTGTGAGGTGGATGCCGCTGATTATTAATTTTAATCTTGGTTTTATCCACCAAGCCTGAGGTGCACTGTCTAAGTATATACTACACGGACACCCAAACAAAAAAGGCACAACCAAACAAGATTTTTTATGTTTTCTCTTCCTTTACAAAATAAAAAAATAAAAAAATAAATAATGACGATCACAGATGCAAATGAGCTCTCAGCGAAGGTTGGTACAGAGCCAAAGAGCTGCGTAATGGCACCTTTTTAAACCTTTTTTGTAGTACTATGCAGAAACATGTTAAAAAGTAAACTAAAGCCCAACAGCGTCTCTTTAATCTCAGACCCCTGAAGGACTTTAAACTGCCCTCAAGGGTGCTAAGGACTTTCTACACCTGCACCATAGACAGCATCCTGACGGGAAATATCACAGCCTGGTTTGGAAACAGCACCACACAGGACAGGCAAGCTCTCCAGAGGGTAGTACGATCAGCAGAGCGTACCGACCGTTTGGAGCTTCCTGACCTGGACACTATATACAGCAAGTGGTGCTGGACCAAAGCCAGAAAGACAGTGAAGGACCTCAGCCATCCCAACAATGGACTCTTCTCTTTGTTGCGGTCAGGGAAACGTTTCCGTTCCTTGTAAGCAAACACTGAGCGAATGAGGAGGAGCTTCTTCCCGCAGGCCGTTCGGGCCCTGAACAAGAACACCAGTACCTGGACACTGTAGACTCTCTACACACACACAACATCCACCTCGGCTGACTGTTGCACACGACACGTTGGCACTTTACAGACACTTGTCACTTTTTTCTGCA
>JBCNYG010000003.1:11787122-11797717 GCA_039654305.1 Porochilus rendahli | reverse complement strand
GAGAGAGATAGAGATAGAGAGAGAGAGAGAGAGAGAGAGAGAGAGAGAGAGAGAGAGAGAGAGAGAGAGAGAGAGAGAGAGAGAGAGCAATTCAGTACATTAATAACTATGAAAGAGATTACATATTAATGGGACACAAACAATTATATAAAAAGCTGTACTAATTTATATTCTACACAAAATGGACATAGTGTAATGAGACCAGATGTTGTTCTGAGGTTAGTTCAGTCCAGTCACAACTGAAGCTCAATTCTTCAACAGAAAAGGATGCTTATCCTGTTATCCAAACATCACATAATACCGTAATCTTTTAAATTATATATCCGTTGATTTAAATTGCGGATACTGGCTAGTGGACTCCATTATCAAAAGTAAGACCTTCTTCAACAGGCATGTACCATTTCAGTGTCCTGCCGTTTGGGCTCAAAAATGCCCCAGCAACCTTCTAAAAGTTAATCGAGGCAGTTTTTAGGTAGTTACTTGGACAGTGTTGTCTAGTGCACAGTCTTCCAACCCTGTCCTGTATATTTTACTGCTTTCACTGCTCTAGCACACCCACGTTGTCTTGAAGAGCTGCTTGTTAGCTAATTGCTTAAATCAAGTGTGTTGGGAACAAGAAAAATACACCCACAGTCGGAAGACATGCACAATAGGCTAATTGGCAGTTATATATATTGGCTAGCTGTGACTGTGAGTGTGACTGGTGGTTGTGAGTGTTGGCCCTGCAGACTGGCGAACTGTTCAGAATGTACCCACCTTTGCCTAGATTCAGCTGATATAGGCTCCGGCCTCCCTACAACCCTAGTCGGATTAAGTGGTTTGGCGAATGAATGCATGAATGAATGAATTTAGCAAGGGAAAGATAAATGTTGTCCCTGATTCACTTTCTCATGTTCTTTCCACTGATGTAGTGTGTACATGACCACAAGAGGATCAGAACACTTCCCAGTGTCAGCTCTGATGTCATTTGGGGAAAACAGTGTCAAGATTCTGAAATTGGCAGGATAGTAAAAAGTTGGCACAGAGAGTAGTGTGTCTTAGGCAGACACACTATCATATATCCATTCCTTCTTCACTTACCAAACGAGTACTCCAAGTGTGCCATGATTGTTTTCTCAGTAGCCATGGAAGTGTTTTCAAAACCTATAAAAGGTGCATGACTTTGCTCTGTCGCCTGGGATGTGGTCTGATGTGAAACAGTTTGTGTGGAAGTGTGAAAAATGTAAAACTTTGAAAGCAGATAATAAAAAACAGCTAGTAAACTTCAGCAACATGCTGTGAGCCATCCAGCTGAGATGTTAGGAATGGACATAATGAGTTCTTTCTCATGCAGCTTACAACAACATGAATATATCCTTGTCATGGTAGATTACTGTACCAGATGGGTGGAGATTTTTTTCTTTGAGAGCTGCTATTTCTTAAATGATTGCTTGCATTTTCGGGAAAGTAATCTTCACCTGCTGGGGTGTTCCATCTTTAATTCTGACAGATCGAGGGACTCAGTTTGACTCAACAGTCTTTTAAGAACTGTGCCGCCAGTGGAAGGCTACCTCCAAACTTACTACCGGTTAAGGCCTATAAACATATGAAAAGGTAAATCTGACATTAAACATATGATCTGGAAGCAACCACCAGACACGGGATGCAAACCTTTCAGAATTGGGCTTTTCCATAACCTCTTCTGTGCAAGAAACTAGTGAAATGACTCCAGCTGAGGTGCAGTTGAATAACCTCATGGTCAAGCTCCTTAAAAATTTTTGTTCTGGCATCTTAAGATTCATCTACTTATGCTGAAGTCCTTGAAAATATTTCAGTCTAGAGTACTGGGAAGCAATTGTTGTGCTTATGTTTGCCTTGCAATAGAGTGGTGAGCTGATATGGGTGAATCCCACCTTTGCCCAGAGTTGGCTGAGATGGGCTCCACCCTCCCCGCGTCCCTAGTAGCACTAAGCGATTCTTTAAGTGAATGAGTGATTAAATGAATGAGAGAATGAATGAATGGAGAGTTTGTCTGACGGACCATCTACAGTCCAGTGCTAGAGATAATTTTACTGCAAAGCTAACAACAGCTGGGTCCATTAAATTATAAAATAGCACTTGAGAGTGCTAGAAAAAAATGTTGAAAAAATCCATGTAAACAAATTAAAACTATGCTATCCATCAGCAAACAGCAGAAGCACAGATGAGGAAGATTTTTTAAAATCTCCTTTAACCAACAATCTTGTGTCTTATTAAGGTGGTAGAGTGTAGCAGACTGCTGCTCACTTAATTAAATATATATTAAATTTATTAATTTATTACGTCTATTCTTTTATTACTTTTTTATTTCTGTAAATAGTTTCCATAATAATAGTGTACGTATTTATGTCTAAGCAGAAATTAAGCAGCGTTTTGAAGTTTAGGAGATCATGGGACTAGGGGTCATATTAAACACCTGACAAGTGAGAGTGAATAGGAGAGGAAAGGACTGTCGATGGCGAAAAAAAAGAGCAGTGGAAGTTCAAGGAAGAAAAAAGACTATGAAGATGTGTTAGATTGCTGTGGCTCTTTCATCACAAAAAAACCCTCTACATTAATATTCTTACTCTTTTTATTTTGTTGATCCAGTGATTATATCTTGTTCCAAAATACACTGCCCAGCCAAAATTTGTTGTGGTTCTGCCTTTAGCCTTGCTTACAGCACAGAATCATTATGCCATTGTTTCAAAAAACTTGAGCAACATAGCATTTATTTGCATCCAGTGTTAGGTTAATTTTTTCCAGACGACGTGAATTGACGAGGGAAAAACTGAACCACTCTATAATGTCCAGCACATCCCAAAAACTTTCAATAGGGTTAAGGTCAGGACTCTGGGGTGAAGATATATATGTGAAAATGATTCCTCATGCTTCCTGAACCAGTCTTTCATTATTTGAGTCCCCATTTTCTATCCGTGTCATCAGGCTTTTTTTGTGATAACCTGCTTATTCAGTACATTCAGGTAAGCAGCTGACTTCATTTTATTGCCACATTAATGTCGCTGATCCTCGACCCGACCAACTGGAGCACCAATGCCATGGAGATTACATGCTGTGATCAAGGCTAAATGCACTCCTGAGAAAATTTTACAGTGTGCCAGCTTTTTTTTTTGTCCGGGCAGTGTATATTATAACGTGAACTAAGCTAGCGATTCAATCAACTAAGCATAATTGTTTATAACAGTTTATGTCGATCCTTCATGAATTACTCCTAGTTAAAAAGGTTCCCAGTAACCAGTAACAAACCATGAAAGCGTGAGATGCCAGCATCACTGATGTAAGAGGATGACATATCAGAAGTAAAATTTTGCCCAGACTGTCCTTTTATTTGGGAGGGGGGGTATTATTACACTAGAAGAAGCATAATGAATCATTACTGACAAAACTTAACTTACTTAGTGTAGTACATGTATATTCCAGCAATCAAAAGGATGACCAGGATGATTGGCAGGATGATGGCCAATGCAATATTCTCACTCAGCATTTGGTGGGAGGCCTCTAATGACTGAGACACTGAACAGAAAAAAGAGGACAGTGAACAAATGGTGAAAATTATGAAGTCATAGTATTCCATATCATCCTTTGGTTTTTAGTTTTCAGGCCAATGGCCACAACTACAACTAAATTAAATACATAAATTTGGGTTGATTTACGCATCGTAATAGGGTAAATTTAAGCCTGTATTTTAAAAAATGTGATAGTACTTCTTGTTTGAGTATCAGAATTGCAGTGGAAATTTGCATTGGCTAGATTTGTAAAAATGTAAACATTGCATAAATGTTGAGAAATCTATCCTGTATGAAATCTGAGGGATAGGAATAGGAACATTGCTGCATACCAATCATGCAATAATCATTCTACTTATCTGATTGCATCAACGCAATGATTCGGTTATCTGATGGCAATGGTGCAATTCCAAGAATTATTTAATGACTTTCCACCAATCAGAATAAAGAAAATCTCTTGAATGAATAATAATGTCTAGTTTTTTTGAGATAGAAAATCAATCAGATTGTGCCATTCTCATGTAGTGTAAAGTATTATCTCTAGGCATCAATGTGAGTGAGTGAGTTAATAATAATGTTTTAATAAGAATTTGTATTTCTATTTTTTGCAAAGTGTCTCTACCCATGTTCCAACCAAACATGACTGATGAAACTCAGAAGCAACTGCTACATATGATTAAATATTTAGTAGTGAATGTTACCGTCAATGTGGTGTTTATGCTGGGGTTGTATTACCTTCTAGTTTGTGATCTTCCAACAGCTCCTCATATGCCACTGGAGAGAATGTAAACAAAGAATATATAACAGTGTATTAAATCAGAATGCTTTTTGAATGTTGGTGCATTTCCTCATACCTTTACAGAAAGGAGGCGGGCTGTTCCACTGAGAGGGGTGTCCTGGGACACAATTAATGATGACCTCTCCAATCAGCTCATAGCCTTCATAACAAAAAAAGCGCAGTGTCTCCCCTGCTTGGTAACTATGTTTATATAGAGTTTGATAACCGTTGTCTGGTACACCAGGATTTGGGCATGGATCATACTTCACTGCATTTGTAAGAAAAAAGACAAAGAATATATGAATATATGAATGAAATATGTCATTAATTACTTGAAATGTTTATGATGAGTTATAAAAATCATACAAAGGAAACAGCAGCAATTTCATATATATAAACCAAAGAAATACAAGGTAATAATAAAAATAATAAAAACTTACAGACACATTTTGGGCTACGATCACTCCACTTTGGCATGCCAGTGTCTCTGCCATGACAGGAGATCTGACTAGGACCTTCCAACTGGTAACCTTGGTTGCAGGTAAAACGCACCACTGTCCCAACTGCAAAGCCTAACTCCGGGTGCACTGAGCGTGCTCCATTCACCACCTCCCCTGGGTCAGGACACTGCTGGACTACAGGGGTACGAAGTCATGAAGCATAAGCAATTATGCTATATAGATACCAAAACCAACAACACATTCATACATTGTTTCCAAAGATGATCCAAGTATGCAAATATGCCCGAACTATCACAGATTTGAGAATATCATTCATATTAAGAGTCTCAATGAGTCTTTGACATGGTCATTCTTTTTCACCCTCATGGGTGTTGGATAAATTCCAAACTGGTACTCTGCATCTGCTTCGTGCAAGCTCTCCATTGGGGTTCTACCAGGATCAGTGTTTTGCCCATTTTATATTTTTTGCTATACCCACTCCTCAAATAATATCATCGCTTGGTTTTACATCCCACTTCACTGCTGATGACACTCAACTCATCCTTTCCATTTTTCTCTCAGACACTCATGTATCTGCTCAGATATCCTCTGGTCTGGCATACATGTTGTCATGGTTAGTAGCTCATTACATTTACAGCATTTATGCCAGAGCGACTTACATTTATAACAAACTGAACAATTGCTGGTGAAGGGCCTTGCTCAAGACCCCAACAGTGGCAGCATAGTGGTACTTGAAATTGAACCCCTGGCCTTCAGCTCAGTAACCCAGAGCATTTACCACTGAGCCACCACTGCCCATTACTAGAGACTAAATCCCAGGAAGCTTAAGTTGTAAAATATCTTTTTTCAAATCCCTACTTTAAGACATGGACTATGAACTACCAGATCAAATCTGGCAAAACAGGCAACTTTGTGTTGTCTTCAAAATGTTTTATATTTTTCTCCTTTTTATTGAGGGCCTTTTATTGAGCTTTACAATTTCCCTTCACTGTAACAAAGAGTCTCCAATGTTTTCTAGGGTCACAGGGTCCCTGTGAACAAAGCGAGATCAATCAAGACAAGACTTGCCAATGTTGAGATGAAGAACTCAAATGGCCAGCACAGAACACTTCTATTAACCCAACTGAACAACTTTAAAATTAATTAGACTGCAGACTACACCTCAGGCATCCTCACTTAACATTAGTGCCTGACCTCACTAATGGCTTTGTGGTTGAATGGACAAATCCACATAGTCACCATAGTTCACCAAAACCAGTGGAACTCCTTCCTATTTGGTGAAGAAATCTACAGCAACAGAGGTTATTTTAAATTATGTCTAATAGTTAAATAAAACCATCGTTTGACTTACTTTTGACACAGGTAGGTGGGCTGTTGCTCCAGGACAGATCCCACTGACAGGTGATGATGTCGGAGCCCACAATGTCATAGCCAGGTTGACACTGGTAGGTTATTACACTGCCCCTCACAAGTGAGACATGGGAAGAGCTACTCCAGCCAAATTCAATTGGTGGCAAAGTGGGGCATGTGTCATTAGGCTCCACCTCTGCAGAAGGCAATTCCAAAGTAACAATCCATGAAAATGCATGAGCATAAAGAAAAAAGTAATAAACTGTGGTCTGATAGATGTTAATCATTTTACCTCGATAGTGAATCAGGAAGCCTTGGCTCAGGATGAAGGTGGAATCATCAGGGTCACTCTGAAACTGAATAGTGACCTCTGAGCCACCAGACACAACCCGGAACCTTTCCCGTGATCCCAAATACTGACCAATCACATGGGACATGAGGTCATGACCATCAAATATGGTGAGAATGTCATTGTGACGAATGTTCAAACTTTGGAGTGGAAAGAAGACATCAATCCCAACGTCAATTATTTAACTATTTAATTAGAGGATGCTCTTTAATTTACCATGAAATAAAAGAGTATTTATATACACACACTCACATCTGCACATCCAGCTCAATCCGCTTGTCCTCACTGACATGGATCTGCCACACACAGTCCTGACCCTTGGAATAGCTCTGTGGCCAATCAGGAGACAGCACAGTTCCTGTTGCATCTGTCAGCTCCCCGCCACAAAGAGCTGAATATGGAATACAGTGATGTACAAAAGTATAAAAAGCAGGAAAGATACAGGATGTGACGGGATAGAAGAAATAGTGGGACAAAGATAATGTACTATGAATGTCAGAGTTATCATCTTACTCATTTGATGAACTGCCTAATCCTCCTAGGGTCACAGAGAGGCTGGCGCCTATCTCAGCCAAAACTCTTAAAGGCAGGGTACACCCTAAAGAGCTCGCCAAACCATCGCAGGGTCAGCACACACACAATCATTCATATTCACACTCACATCTAGGGGAATTTAGAAACAACCAATTAGCCAAACGTGCATGAAATTGGACTGTGTTGGAGGAAACAGAAGTACCCGGAGGAAACCCACACAAGCATGGGGAACATACAAACTCCACACAGAAACACCTTCGCCAAGCCAGGGACCCAAGCTGCGGACCTTCTATAGCCATCAAATTGCACTTTTCTTTCTTTCCTTCCTTCTTTCTTTCTTTCTTTCTTTCTTTCTTTATTTATTTATTTCTCTTTTTTTTTAATTCCTTTTTTGCTAAAACCCCAGCAACCACCTAACATAGCAATTGCATAACCGACCACCTGGAAAACCATAGCAACACACTAGCCACACCCATAACAACCTATAGCAAACACTATAGCAACTATCGCTTGGCAAGGGCATTTTTGTGTGAGTATGAATGTTCTCCCCGTGCTTGCGTGGGTTTCTCCCAGGTACTCTGATTTCCTCTCACAGTACAAAGACATGCACATTAGGCTAAGTGGCTGTTCCAAATTGCCCCTAGATGTGAGTGTGAATTGTTGTGTTTGCTGCTACTATGATGGTGTGGCGAGCTGTTTAGGTTGCACTCCACCTTTGTCCAGAGTCTGCTATGATAGATTCCAGCCTTCCTGCAATTCTGATAGGAATAAGGGGTTCGGCATATAAATGAATGAATGAATAAATGTTGTGTTGTTGTTGGGTGATACCTTTGCACACAGGCTCACTCTCATTCCAGTGGGGTTCACTGGGATCGACACATTCCATGACCCCCGACCCTTGCTCCATGACAAATCCAGGAGAGCAGGAGAATGTTACAGTAGTACCAATAGGGAAGGTAATGTCACTGCTGCTAAAATTCCCATGAGGAACGTAGGGCTCATAACAGTGCTCGCCATCAAAAGCTGTGGAGTTTCAACAGCAATAGACAGAAAGATCAAAAACAGAACATTTTTATTAGATGCGCATAAATATACACCATGGACCGCCTAGCTTCTGGACTGTTAACCTAAGAAGAAACTGTTTGTGGTGATTTAGAGGAACATGAAAAGTGTTTATGAGAGGTGACGGAGACAGTTTATATTTAGAAATCTGCAATGACATACCCTCTCTCTCTCTCTCTCTCTCTCTCTCTCTCTCCCTCTCTCTCTCTCTCTCTCTCTCTCTCTCTCTCTCTCTTTCTCTCTCTCTCTCTCTCTCTGTAGGGTCGTGATGCCTCAGATCAGCACATCATTGAGGTGGTCTTGAAGATGCTACAGGGTTAGTATAATCATTTCTGAAAACATGAGATTATCCTGCAAGGCACACTACACCAGAACGGATAAAAGAGTGCAGCTGGAATGTATGCTGCTAAATCCATGTTTTGTATCCATAGAAATGAACTAATGTGAAACTCATCACTCCTGAGAGATGTCTTGGCTGCCAAACAGCACAGATAGTGCAGCCTGCATCTATTTTTTCCACCTCTATTTTAGATTGTCAATTTTTCTGCTCCCTCCCTCCTTCCCTCTTTCTTGGTTTACTCAGGGTTTGTAAGCTTGTCTCATTTCGCTTGAAATGACCACAGCTGACTCATGATAACTTCTGTTAGCCCTTATCATTTCAATGTAATCCTGCTTTTGGCTTTCCATCACACACACACACACACATACACACACACACACACACAAACACACACACAATTTGAGGGGGAACAACAAACAGCTTGTGAAAGGGGAAGATGGCATCTTTCCTGCTGTGAGGATGATTAGATTTGGCCATTGAAACCACTTGCAGAGTGTGTATGCTGACACACCTGGTCAGCTTAACATTATTTTAACACTGCTGCACATATACATACACATATATACACATACAGATAGAGATAGAGAGAGAGAGAGAGAGAGAGAGAGAGAGAGAGAGAGCAAGAGTAAGCCAGGATTTGGAGTAGAAATATCCAAGTGCAGGATGCATGATGCTATCAATCTTCACAAGAGTCCCTGGACCATATATCTGCAAAATAGCAGATCTACCGCAGCATCAGCAATCCAATACCATATACTTTACAAAAGGTATCAGGTGCTTCATGACATAAAAGTATGATTTTGCTCTCATCTGACCACGAAATACAATTCCATTTGTAATGTAACGATGGCTGTTCAGGCTCAGGTGCTCGATTGTGTTGGCTCCTTTCAGGAAGGCCTTTGCTCTTCCAAACAGATTGTTATGAATGTGGAATCAAATAACTCATTTTTAATATTTGACTAAAACCAAAGACTCAATTTAAAGAAAAAGCAAGCTGACTGAACTCACTATAAACAGGAATAAAAAATAATAAGGTGGCATATTTCGAACAGTTCATGCTCGAGGATGGCGATATTTCCAGGGCATAGGCACAGTGTCCGTGATCTCCACGATCTGAGAGAATCGCGATGAGCGTGGGGGGTCGCCGGATCGAATCGTGACGATCTTGAGGGAACTTAGTGGATTCGTGACGATCGTGCTGATTGTGATCACGATTTTTTAAATGTATTGTGATGCGATGCTGGTCGTGCTGGTAGTGTATAACAAAGCGAAATAGACCTTGATGCGCCTTCGAAGTGGTACCTTGATGATCTTAGCAACACGATTCCTTCAAGTTTTATTTTCTTGGATGCACTCCGCATCTTTTTCATATCTCAGTCATGCTTCGTGTGCTCATAAATCGTTGAGCTCCGCACTTTTTTTAACCTCTGAGATTGCTGACATCGTGCCCCAGTGTAAACCCAGGGTAAGGCAGATGTTTTTTGATCCTGGTGGACCCCCTATCCTGTACATTTTAGTGCTTTCTCTGCTCTACCACACCCACTTCAAATCATAAAGAGCTCTTAATTCATATAATTAGTTGAATCAAGGAATGTGCAAAACGGGGACGACACCGGTGAGCTTTATTTCTGCCCTTCACACTTTTTTTTCTCCCTTATAATATTTCTATACACATTTAGGAAATAGCTGAGAAGATAAGAAACCTCATGTACCATACTGTACATGACAGCCCAGACACATAATATGGTTTAAAATGGTTTCTAAATTATTTTTCACCAGAAAGGTTAGCTGCTTTAGCAGTGAGCGCTAAAAGAGGAGCACTAGGAGGAGCTGGAGTAATGGGACCACCAGGACCTCCAGGGCCTCCTGGAGCGCCGGGCTCTCAGGGAGCACATGGTCCAACTGGTCCCCGAGGCATCCCTGGCATGATTGGAGCTGCAGGCCAAATTGGGAACACTGGCCTTAAAGGTAAAAGTGTTTCTTCCCCAAAATTCACTTGATTTGTGTGAGTGGTGTAAGCATATCTGCACGAGGTGTTCACAGAGCGAAACTGATGACTTATTCTTATTGTCATACCTGTACTGTATCTTACAGGAAAGAGAGGTGCAAAGGGAGAGAGAGGAGACCCCGGTCGTCCTCATCCAGGTCTGCCTGGGCCACCTGGGTTTCCAGGTAAGTTTTATTTTAAAATATATTA
>JBCNYG010000003.1:11729745-11741647 GCA_039654305.1 Porochilus rendahli | reverse complement strand
GGCAAGACTTGGGGTATCCTTGAACAGGTCACCAGTCAATTCCACTCAGTGACATGATTTCTGATTCAACTCCTTCTGGATGGAAGTCCATCGCAGGTTACCCAGTATTTTTACTGGTACCCATTTATACTGCTGGGTACACACTTGTAGTCTTAACAGAGTGGGGGTCCAACAGGGATTTGAACCTTGATCTTGATCTTGAGCCCGGCACCCTAACCGCTACACCGGCCCAATTGGCATACTGAGGAAATTTTTACGTAACCAGTCCCACATACAAGCATGTTTTGGGAACTGGAATGAAAACGGTGAACCCATGTGGACTTGAGTGAAAGTCTTCACAGAAAGTAATGCAAGCTCAGGATCAAACTGGAGCTGAGAGGAAGCAAAAGTGCACCCCACCCAAACAGGGGGGCGAGATACAGCGCTGCTTAGACATTTGTAAATTCAGAATTGCTTTAATATTTCTGTATAAATTTAAAGTCCTGACATTAATTCTTCAGTTCTGTGCTTCTTCAGACCTTGTATTGTTTTAAATGTTGTGTAAGCAGTTCATGTGAGGATACTCACTAACTGAATCAGAACAGTTGAAGCTGTTCTAGTGTGAAATTTGATTATTTATTTATTTATTTTGAGGTTTATGGGGAAAGCATCAGTCTACCAAAAAAAAAAAAAAAAAAGCACAGACACAGACACAATGTGACTTTTGTGCTCCTGATCCTTTTATCTCTATCTCTGGGGTCAAGGAAGACTCACTGCTTTGTGCTGAAATGACTGACTGTTTCCTGACATTTCCCACCATTCCAAATCAAACAATAACCATTCAGTGCCACTTGTATATTTCTTGTGGTAATGGCACATGACTGGATGTGACCTTTTCCTAGTCACTGGTGAATATGTCTCAGTATATAAATGGTTTTAAAGAAACAACATATTTTGTTTATATCTTCTAAATGTATATCACTAATGGCAAAAGATTCTGATATAAAACCATTTATTCAATTCTGCAGCATTATCCAAATAGTAATTACTTTTCAAAATGTTATAGTTTAGTTTATTTTAGTTATTTTAGTCACTATTTCTGCACATAGAATAATTTTTATAATTTAGTATTTTAAAGATTCACAATTTTAACATGCCATTACCATCACCATTTGTGGAGCTGACATCTTACCAAACCAGATATATTTTAGCGGAGCTCCTAAGTGGAGAACCATAAGCAAGGAACTCTTTTATGCACTCACTCACTTGCATGATGATGACCAGCAATAAAAAAAGAAAAAAAGAAGGAAAGAAGATTTATTATTACAAAATTCAAACACAGAAATAAAAGCTCATACACCACCACTCAGACTCCTACTTAATAAAACACAATCTAGCACAGTCACGCAAACTCTACCTGGGTTAGATTGTGTGTTTTTTTATTATTCTGTGAGAGTGATGGTGTACGTGCCTCTATTTTCTGGCGTTTCAGTTTGGTTATAATATGAGTCTGAGTGGTGGTGCAAGCTATATATAACAGTCAGTCATGCACAATCTATACATAACATCCAGTTGGCATCAAGTCAGCGATGGGGTATGGATACAGGACAGCCATCAAAGTCATGTTCCATGCCTGTGGAGTTCCACTCAGGAGCTTTGCTATAAATAAAATTACAGAAAAATCCAACATGTGAGTTAGAATCAGGCAAAAGAATTGTGTGAACAAGCCATGATTATGACCTGCAGGGTGCTCTGGGAAGCATAACCTAGAAGCATATTTGGGAGTGCAGTGCGGCACTGACCTGATAATGATAATTGAAAGCTGGGATGGGGTAGAATGGTGGCATAGTACTTCCTAGCTTTCACTTCCACCTCACAGCAAGAGTCTGAGCTCCGTGCCCTGACGGAGTGTTTCTGTTTGGAGTTGGCATGCTTTCCCATGCTTGCCTGGGTTTCCTCTGGGAGCTCCAGTTTCCTCCCACAGTCCAAAGACATGCACTTTAGGATAATTGGCTATTCTTTATTACAGCAAGGTGTGAATGTGAGTGTGCTTGGTTGTGTGTTTGCAATTGTCTGGCAAGCTATTAAGGGTGTTTTTTCTTAGCTACTGAATTATGTGTGGTGTCATGTCAAGAGCTAAAGAGCTCTCTATAGAGCTTTGCTTTGCTTTGTGTGTGGTTTGATATGGGAATAAGCTATAAGCATTAGTGAGCATCTCACAGAACCAGCCACAGTTCTTCTGGAAGTTTTGACTGTTGCACTTGCTTTTTATTTTTACAGCAAAACCCAGCAGCCTTAAAAGTGGTTTCTTGTGTTTTACACTGCCCGGCCAAAAAAATAAAAAGTATTTTCATGGAGTACATTTAGCCCTGATCACAGCATGTAATCTGCATGGCAGTGGTGCTCCAGTTGGTCAGGTCGAGTCAGAGGAGGTTGGAGTAAGTAGGGGGGGTGGATGGTGCCCTGGTTTCCCGGCTGTGCGGCTGGGACATCGGGGTGGGTGCTGGGCCACACCAGATGGTTGTCCAGGGGGCCTGGTTCTCCTGGGCACGGTGCAGGCCCTCTGCCTTGGGGAGGGGAGGGGGTTGCCTCTGGGCCCTTGGGGCCTTGGGCCCTTCGTTCTAGCTGCCCTGGCTGGGATGGCTGGGACCTGGCGGGGTCGGCGGCTGCCGATCTTGGCTCTCCAGGGCCTGTGCCCCATGACCGTGGGGGCGCTGGCTGGGGCTCCCCAGCGCTGGCTGGGGGTGATATGTTTGTGATATGTCTTTTTGGTTTTGTTTAGCAAATTCTTGGTTACTGTCAGCTCTGTTTTTCTGTAAAAGCTGCAGGATATTTGCTGGTGTATTTATGTACAAATGTTGCAGTTTGTTGTCTTGTGATAGTTTGGTTTGAAGGGTTGTTGTTTTATATCTATAGTGTTTTTGTTGCCTCTTTCTTCTTTCTGCTTTCCCTTTTGCTTCTTTTTGCAGCAAGTCCAGCAAGATTACATAGATTCCACAACACAATTCTACAGTAAATAAATAAATAAAAGAATGAATCTGATTATCAATAGGAGCTTTATACACATAAACCTCCCCTTGGTACCATAAAGACCACAAGACTGCCATTCGGATTGCTATGATGCTGGACAGGACAGATTATTAAAAAAAAAAAATACTCAATAAAAAAATGAGAAGACTATGGAGTGGTTAAATTTTTTCCCATCAATTCAAGACGTTGGTGAAAAATGAACAAAACACTGGATTGAAATAAATGTTATTTTGCTTAAGTTTGATGAATGAGTGGCATGACGAAATGTGCTGTACGCAAGGATAAAGGCGGAACAACATATTCTTTTGGCCGGACAGTGTATATTGCTTTGTTTACTGTTTACCCAGATGCAAACATTTTTCTGTAACATTAATCTTCTGCAGGAAAACTAATGTTTGGAAATCTAAAGTGTTGTTTTTGTACTAACTTAAACATGCATAAGTCATAAAATTAAAAACTATAACACAGTTTATACTAAGAATAATGCCCAACATTTCCATTTGGTTGTTTTTCACAAACTGTATATATAACAGAAACTATATAAAAATTATAGAAAATGCTGTCCATGTTGCAGAAAATAATAGTATGTCTAATGGTATTTTTTATTAGGATGTGGGGGAAAATGAATGGATGTTTTTTTAACTAGAGGCAAAAGTCTAATGATTGTTTATTCAGTCTTTAGCATATAGGTGTAGAAATTCCTTACTTCTCTGATGTAAATAAGATAAACAAAAAGATAATGACATTACTGTGTGAAATTTCTATGGGTAAAGATAAACTGATATATCTGCATAGAGTTTATCTGTACAGGAAGTATATCAGTCGTTGGGGATTTCTGAGGGCTAAAAAGCCCTAACACTAGGCTGCAACATTGACATTTACAACTGACAGCTGAAACATTGGATTTAGTAACTTCTGGACATTTCTGCACATGTAAAGAAACTGCATTCTATGGTAAGTAAAATATACATATGCACTGTCTTTATCATTTATCTGTTTCAAAGACTATATACTTTAACTTAGATAAGTTATAGTTTAATTGCCATGCTTAAAAAAGGATCTCATTATTTTTCTCTTATTAATATTATTGTATAAAAGGCTGTCTATATTAATGGATATCAACACTTTTTTAAGTTGGGAAAATATTAATTTATTTACAAAGCATCCTCTACATGCTTGCTATTAGTACTATGACTATTGTACATAAATTTGTGTTATATTTATTGCATAAACAGGCCTCCAGTTAAACCAGCTTTTAGCTGAACTGGACCTGTCTGTCTAAATATTGTTATAAATAAATAAAGAATTTCTTATTTCTACCACTTATGGAGAACACATCTGGTGTTATGCATGTAATTGCACTTTGAATGTGTTCATTTAAATGAACTTGTGTTTAAGTTTAACTCGATAACCTAGTTTCCTTAGGCTACACTTTCAAGTAATTTGTGAATCAGTTGCTTTGTGTTTGCTTTTCTTTTGCACTCAATAAACACAACTTAAAATAGGAGATTTCAAAAAATCTAAGCCAGGACTTTAATGTCCTAACAGGGACAATGCATAGTGCACTGGAGAAATTTTTTAATAGATGTTCACTGATTATTTTTCCCTTAATGACATAGAAATTTAGTGATGTGTCCCTCAGTGAAAATGAGTTTGATTCCCCTGCCATATAATATAGATTGTGCTGTAAAAGAATCTCTAGACAGAAGGATTACTTGGAATTTTATCCATTCGATTGATCCACTCAAGCCTATAAACATACAGTCATATCTGAGCTGAAAATAAGGTATAGAATATATCGAGTTTGTGGCATTTTTACTGACTGGTTCAACCTCACTCGTTTGCCAAACAATTAATCCAATTAGGGTTGTGGGGAGGCTGGAGCCTATCTCAGCCAACAATGAGCGAACACGGGGTACACCCTGAGCAGCTCGCCGGACCATCTGAGGGCTAACACACACACGCGCAATTCACACACAATTCACACTTAAAGGTCATTTGGAACAGCCAGTTAGCCTAATGTGCATGTCTTTGGACTGTGCGAGGAAACTGGAGTATCTGGAGGAAACCCATACAAGAATGGCACTGAGATAACATGCAAACTCCACATAGGAATATCTTTGAGTCTGGGACTTGAACCCAGCACCTTCTTGCTGTGAGGCAGATGTGGTTCAACCCATATCATAAAACACAAACAGACATTATGGTGTTTAAAAAGAGAAGCTAAATTAGTACAAAGGATCAGTTTGGATGCACAGTGGATGCAGTTTGTAGATGGGAATTTCTATAATTTTATTGAATACTTTCACTTGTTACTGAAGGGGTAAGATTTTCTTTTTTCTTATTGTGAATTCAGTTGCAATATACAAGTTCTCATGTAGTATAATTCACGAGTGAAAACAAACGGTGTTTTTGTACCTTAAAATAATATCTGAGGAATACTTTCTATATTCTGTGAAGAGCCTGACGGTCAGTGCATTACTCCCCATCCTAATCCCCCTTCACTTTTCCTGAGCCCCTCATACTCTTTCCCACTGTATCGCGAGAGACTGACTGGGACAGGAGGCAGAGAAAAAATCATATGATTATAACACATCCAGAGAGCAATATCCACGTGTTATAGCTGATATGTGATTCATTATTAGCATATTAACTGTTTATTGATGCAGAACGTTAGACGCAGTGGCTAGTCAATGTGGAATGAGGACTAAAACCGAAGGCAACAACACTGGCTTCTTGTCTAAACAACTAGCTAGCTATGTAGCCGCCGAGCTAGTTAGCTAGCTAGCTACAGCTGCAATATTGCCATTTACGTAGGTTAGTTAGCTAGCTAGCTACCTAAAGCTACACAAGAAAGCCTCAGTTTAAAAAATTGGGGTCTGCTTTTGGTTTTTGCCCCGCCTGAATAATAAGGTAGGACATTTTCTTTAGCTATAACTACAGCTAATATGGCTAGCTATCCAGCGCGTTAGCTGAGTGGCTTTTATTAGCAAAAGTTCCAAGCTAGCTTGTTCAGCAGATTGACAGCAGTAGCTCGTTATCTAACTAGCCTGGGAGCTATAATGCTTTTAGACCCTTAATATGGCTTTGTAATTGTCGTGTTAGCTTTAGCGTCCTGTATGACAGCTGTATTGATATGGCAGTGAGGCCTGTGTATAAGGTTAATTGTTTTTGTCCTCTATGTTTAGCCTACACAAGCAAACCGCCGGTCTCCATTTACACCCTGACCCGAAAATGGTGAGTCCACGTAGTTTTGGTTGTTGTTGTTGTTGTTGTTGTTGTTTTTCAATTATGATAATATTGTCTTGTTTTGGTAGCAACTAGTGGCGTGAAATGCTATCACTGTTTCAGCATCAGCAAGCTTGCAATCATCTAACTAGTGCAAGCCCTTCTGTGAGTCTCAGTATTAACTCCTAGCTAGGCATCTTTCATAATAAGCAGCCTGTGAGTACACAAACTAGAGCAATTAAATTACATCACAGAAGACTATTCAGCTCAGACAAGACAGTTAATAAGTTCCTGCTTTGTAGTCGTTGGTTGTGGCTTTATCACTTGCAGAACCCCTTTTCTCAAAAGAAAACAATGTATATTGTAAACAGTAAATCACAGAGCATTCATTAAATCATAATGATCAATCATGGTGGTTGTCTGATATATACTATTGGTTTTAAAATAAGAACAGTAACCTTATTCAAACTTAGTGTTTACATCACTCACAATTACACTACACTGCATACAGGTGTACATGGTTCTGGTTTGCCAGACACACATTTTTAAAGGACCACCTCTCGTCCATGTTCCTCGGTCATTACAACATGCACTACACTGTGTTGTCTACACAATATTACACTATATGGCCTGACATTTGCCACAATGTTGGTAGTACACGTTTGCTGTGTTGCCATGTAATGTTTTTGTATGCAGTAGCTTTATGATTTCTTATCACCGGAACTAACCTGTTTCCACATGACTGCTTCTATGCACAAATCAAGGTTCATGAAGATTTGGGTAGCCATAATCAGAGTAGCAAAACCTTTTTTTTCCTTCACAAAGAAGCTTGTAATAACAATCAGGTGTTTTAATGTGCAAAGACGTGTACAATGCATGCAAGCTTTTATTAAGTATGGGTTTAATTCCTCTTTAAGTATGATTGCAAAAACCTCTGCTCCCCATAAAGAAGGCTTACATTTCGGAAGGTTTCTCACTGGATTGACTGTGTTTAAATTCTTGACATCATTAAATTTTTCTGTTGTATTTTTTTATTGCAGGCCACAGACCCACTTTGGTTTCTTGTGAAACCCTGAAAAAAGACAAGACATCATCAGTTCTGCTCCTCGACGAACACTATCTCTGTATAATCCCTTTGATGTATTCTAAAGTCAATCAGTATGCAGATTCTTATATATTTATTTTTAAGTTAGCATTCACTGCCTTATGCAGAGTGTGCAACCCTTATTAAAGCAGCCCAGTTGTTTCTTAAATGGGGGGCGACTGTCACTACTCCTTTTTTGGTCCATTACTTTTCCTAGTCTTGTGTACAGCTTTACCCCATGAACAGAGCGTGCCTTTTCCCGACCCCATCAGTTTGTGACAATCTCTAGATCCTCAGTCAGTAGGCTTTAGTGATTAGCCTGCAAATCACAGCAAATCAGTCGCTCATTTAATCAGTTATGAACGGCTCCTTATTAACCCCACCCAGCCCACGGGCTGCAGCAAACTCCTCCCCACTTCCTCCATCCCCGTCGCCCTCACCTTCTCCTCCGTCTCCCTCATTGCTGCCCCTTTCAGTGCGTCCCCCACCTTTACCCCCTCCGGCTTCTAACCAGCCGATGTCTTCTCTGTCTGACACCCCGACTCCTTCACCTTCCCCCTGCCTTAGCTGGACCGAGTTCTGTGAGCTTCACGCCCGGGTTGCCGCTGGCGATTTTGCCCGTCACTTCAGAGCCTTTCTCCTGGAGAATCCGCATTATTCCCCTGATTCTGCTGCTGCTTTCTGCCGCCGTTTCACTGACCGATTTGTTCGGCATTTTGAGAGTGAACTTGAGGGAAGCGGTGCAGTAAGAGAGGGTACAGGGATTTGGGTCACTCAGTCTGATGCCACGTCATTAGAGGAAGAGGCGACATCACCACCACTTCTACCACCTGACACTGCTGCCACCTGCCTGCCCACCCATGTAAGGGCTCTGCCCAAACCACTTTCAGCTCGACAGGGATTGGACACTCGAGGTGCGGATAGATTTCAGAATCCGAGCGTTTTCCAGGACTCATATGCTCATACGCAAATTCTGCCACCATCATCATCTTCATCTTGTTCATCTTCAATGGGTGGGAACAACAGTCGAAGGGAAGATAGGGCATTGACGGTTAAGAAGTATCCTGTCCTCTTGCCTGGGAATGGAGACCTGGAAGAAGAGGAGGATAACTGGGTGGGTCCAGTCACAGGAGAGGAGGCGGAGTCAGACGAGCTAGTGGGGAAGGACTGCGAGGGAGATGGCAGTACTCTCACAGACAGACCTGACGGCAGCCTGACACCACTAAGCCCGTCTTCTGAGGAACCACTAAGTTCTGGGTCAAAAGGCAACATCCCGGGTACAGGTGGCCACTCCAAAAACAAGCTAAAGAAACGCTTCTCCCTGCGCAACGTGGGCCGCAGCGTGCGTGGCAGCGTGAGAGGGATCCTGCACTGGCGGAGCTCCTCTGGTGACTCGCCTCAAAGCTGTGGCTCATCGAATGCCACACAACTGCCCTCCAGCTACAGCTACACCATGGGCTTGCAAGATGCCAAGAGGAACGCTCAAGGTGCTCCAGCGTCACTCCCGGTTTCACTTTCTTTGCCCCTTTCCCTTCCTCACTCATCCTCCTCCTCCCTGCCACCATCATCCTCTAGTAGTGCCACCTCTCTATCCCTCTCAGAAGCTCGTGACCGGAGGAGGAGTAACGGAGAAGGCGAAAAGGAGAAGTGGACCCACAGGTTGGAGAAGTTGCGTCTGTCCCGCTCTCCACCACCAACCCTACAAGCACCTGTTGGACCCACGTCAGCCTTTTTGCCCTCTGTCCTGCCATCGAGAAAGACCGGCCGACTTGTACGAGAGGGCGGAGTTAACGTCTGTTCCTCCGCAGATGAATTTACCGGCTCTCATGGCTTTCCAGGCTTCTCTTTCGGGTTGCTTCACCATGGTATAGACAATAATAATGCCGTCTCTGGCTCCAGTGTGGAGCAAGCCAGTGGAATGCCTCCTCCAGTCACAGGGGGGGCAATAGCTGGACGGGGCACTCGCTGGCACAAGTGTCGACTGGTTCTGAAGGAGCGGGACAAGGAAGGAGGTGAGAGAGGAGAGGAGTACTTCCTGGAGTTTTACATCCCTCCCAAGGTAAATGGAAAATCAGAAGGTTTCCTTTAAACATATAGCTTATAAGACAGACTTTATAGTAAAACTGGATCTCGACGTCATAAAGCACTTTTTTCTTTTTCAGGCCTCCAAGCCCAGACTGACTATCCCATGCTGCTGCATCTTGGACGTCCGGAGCACCACAGCTCTCGAAGTGCCAGACAAAGAAAACACGTTTCTTCTACAGGTTTGTCTTCACGGCTCTCACACTCACTTCACTGCACCTATCTCCAGCGGTTCTTCTCTTCAGATTTTGCTGAAATGTTTCTTGTATCTTCACTTTGCCTTTGTCTCAGTTAATATCTCGTCTGTCTCTCTTGGTTGTCTTTGTGTTTGTCATATGTGTTCCCTCAGTTGGAAGGCCAAGTTCATTATGTCATTGAGACCAGAGATGCTGTTCAGATGAGAGCTTGGCTGAGTGACATTAGAAACAGCATCTGTCTGAGGTGGGATGTATTTAGTTGCGTTGGGATATTATAGCCTGCTTGTACATGACCACTTAAATAATCTTAGAACTACTGAAGTCGGATGTTTAGTGTTCTTGTAGAAAAACTCACTGTTTAATTAACCGTTGACCTTAGTGAGCAAGAGGATATCGAGGGAGTGTGTGGTGGAGTACAGACGGACCTCAGTAGCACACCGGAATTCAGTGACCGTCTGTCTCAAGGTCAGTGTTTTATCAGTACTGTGAAGGAGTTGCGGTAAAACCGTATTAGCCTTAGCTCAGTTGTCAGGACGTTACTGAAGCTCCAATAGTGTTTAGTGCATGTTAAGTTCATAATGACAATTAAATAATATGAAATGTTTCTTAATTTACAGTCTGTTACGGTGGGGTGGGTGGTTCTCCACTGCTGGAGCCTCTTCCCCCTGAGCTGCCACCCCGCGCCCCTCTGGATGAACCTGATGGTCGACTTCTTGGAGGAGGCGGAGCTAGTCTTGGTATTCCGTTGCCAGAGACACCCGATGCCACAGGTATCCTTTGCAGACAGTACAACAAGTAAAGAACTGTCAGTCAGTCAAACATTCAGACAGATATGGCCCATTGGAAGTTCTATAAACCCTCTGCCACTATTTTTTATTCTTTTTTTTGTTTGTTTTTATATACCATGTCATTGATCCACTGCTTTTTTCAGGGTCCTTCCTGTTCTCGGAGGGCTCAGCAGCAGAGCCAGTGGAGCACCCATTAAGTGAGTGTCAGTGGTTCCATGGCACCTTGTCACGGCTGAAGGCAGCCCAGCTGGTGCTGGCAGGCGGCATGGCAAGTCATGGCGTCTTCCTTGTACGCCAAAGTGAGACACGGCGTGGAGAGTACGTCCTCACTTTCAACTTCCAGGGCAAAGCGAAGGTGAGTTTACACACCTGTTCTATAGTAATAGACTGAGTGAAAGCACTCTTTTCTTGTAATTTTTTCCTCTTTCTTTTCATCAAATATCCCGATATCTGCAGCACCTGCGCCTTTCTCTGAACGAGGATGGCCAGTGTCGGGTGCAGCATCTCTGGTTCCAGTCTATCTTTGACATGCTGGAGCACTTCCGAGTGCACCCCATCCCTTTGGAGTCTGGGGGCGCCTCAGACGTCACCCTCATCAGCTTTGTGGGCGCCACATCTGCCCGGCAACCAGGTACTGACGTCCAGGGCCAAGGCTCAAAACTCGCGGAATAGAGGAAGGCTTGAGTGTGATGGTAGCATTTGGGTTTTGTTATTATGGTTTAGGAAATGTTCAGTATCCAAAAATTCCAGAGTGATCATATAAACGCACTGCTACAGGCCACCGCATGAACTTTGTGACACTGTAGTAGGGCTGAAATGGGATTTTATCTACATATCTAGCCACTTTCCATTGCCAGCATGGCATGTGAGTGAAGTTTGCTGTTTTCTGGCTGTGCATGACTTTGTCTGACCATATCCTGATTTTGTATTTGCTTAGTGTGCATGGCCTGATGTTTACTTGCCCCCTTCCCTGCAGTCCCCTCATCTCTCTGAACCTCATCAACACTGTCATTCTCAAACTTGCTTTCTTATGACCGTCCATGCTGTCGTCTCTACTCTTTATTTTTTTCATTTCAGTCTCTTTTCCCCTTTTCCTCCACTTTCTGCGCCACCAATTCTCCACTTCCCGACATGCCTGGGTTTATAATGTACAAACTCCCATAATTATAAAGTCTGTTAAAGCTGGTATTAGCTTTTTGTATTTTTTGCTAGTGTAAAAATTATTAAAGATAATATAAAGCAGCACGGTGGTATAGTTGTAAGCATGTCCGCCTCACAGCAAGAAGATCCTGGGTTTGAGTCCTGGCCTTGGGCAATTCTGTGTGGATTCATGTTCTCCCTGTGCTTGCGTTGGTTTCCTCGAGGTGCCCCAGTTTCCTCCTACAGTCCAAAGACATGCACATTAGGCTAATTGGCCCCCTAGTTGTGAATGTGAATGGCCGTGTGTGTGTGTGTGTGTGTGTGTGTGTGTGTGTGTGTGTGTGTGTGTGTGTGTGTGTGTGTGTGTGTGTGTG
>JBCNYG010000003.1:11696777-11707791 GCA_039654305.1 Porochilus rendahli | reverse complement strand
GCTGGGAATCGAACCCAGGACCTTCTTGCTGTGAGGCGGACGTGCTAACCACTACGCCACCGTGCCGCCCCACAACATATACTGTAAGAAAAAAAGAAACAAGAAAGTTATTTCAAGATGTACATTTTCTATGAAGGCATGCTGAGCCATTATTTTTCCAACAATGCTAACAGGTAATAGATTACAATGAGGCCAAAGTTCAAGCTACTTGACTGAACAATTTGAGTGATATGAAAACGATAACAAAATTTGTCACGGTGCTGGTTCTTCTAAATGTAGAAGAGGGGCAATCCCTCACTCCCTTTGGGACAGGCCTTCCGGACACAAATTAAGCCTTTTCCTCGAATGGATCACACTGTCACTGGTCATTCTCTGCAGAAAATTCCTTATGCTCCAAAACTAGGTGTGATCTGGGCTCCGGAAAACTGGCTCGTAGCTCTGAAGAGAGATGGAGGAACAGGAAGCAATCGCTCTTTCCCTGCCTCTCACTCTTATCTGGAAAAGGTTCTCCATTGCTTGTGTCTTGTGAGTGCTCTGTGAGTGCTATGCTGATAAACCGTTCTAAATGACTACACATGAACATCAATAAGATACACGAACAAATCCCACACAGAAACAAAGATACACAGAAGCCCAGCTACTGATCTGTTTTACAGACACAGGGATTATCATTACAGTGTTCCCTTTTCACATGCCAAACTGGTTCTTAAACCATGAAAAGTATGATGTAATGTTTACAGGCAGATGCTGGATCTTTTCACACAACCTTTAACTGCACCAGGTCAGCCTTCGAGATACACAATGGAATCCATAGTCCAAATTTGTCATTAATCATCACTTTGTGCACACATTCATACATGCAGGCACACATGTCCAAAATTAATAGGAACCAACCAACAAGATGTAAGCTGGTGTAGATAGAAAGCAAACGTTAGCTGATTTAATTACCTGCATGGGAATATTACTGTTTTATTATTATTATTATTATTATTATTATTATTATTATTATTATTATTATTATTATTATTATTATTATTTTAATTTTGTATATATTTTTTAGAAACATGAATATTCATCCACATAGGAGGAGCCATCAAAGGAAAGGAGGAAGGAAGTAGAGGCGGAGACTGAAAAAACATGGTGGTGGGGGGTTGGGACAAAGCGAATTCATATCAAAATTGAGCCTACAGTGCTATCCTGTGGACAACTTCCAGAATGCATCCTTGAAACACTTTAGTCTCTAGACAGATTGTATCATTTTTTTATGTGTCTGTGAGCTGTTTATCCATCAGACATTACAATTTAATGGACATCATAAATTTAGTTCATAAATTTAATCTATAAACACTTACAAATGATATCTCAGGGGCTCTGTACATCCAAAAGGGGTTCTACTTGGACCTTCTGGGTTTTTTGTTGTTTTTTGTTTTTTGCAAGGTTTTACAGACTCCTCAATGGGACAAATGTAAGAACAACTTCACAATGCAGGATAAACTTTTTTTAAGACTTATTGGAATGATTGAGGAATGAGTCAACCAAAAGCACATGACCGAACAAACATTATTGTATCACTGTCAATGTGAGCTTCATGCTGTAGGTTTAGAAGTACCATTCTTTTGTGTGAATATATTTTTGTCTGGGGTGGCACGGTGGCTCAGTGGTTAGCACCGTTTCTGCAAATGAGAAATAACTGTGTCTTATTAAATCTTAAATGTTGTTGCTGAAAGAGCTCTCCCTGTGGTTGCATGGGTTTCCTCAGGGTACTCCGGTTTTCTCCTGTAGTCTGAAGGCTTGCACAAGGCTTGTGAAAGCAACAGGAAATTGTAAGTTTATTTATACCTTTTATAGCCAATAAAGGCGATTATTATATTCTAGGCTGGACAAAAATCTTGTCACAATTATTTAACATCAAATTCTGAGTCAAAGTGATTAGTAAAATTAGAAAAATATAATTAGTAAAATTAGAAAAAAAATTAAGTGCTTGATTAACTAAATATACATAAAATATAGGTATTAAAGCATCTTTCATACAATTATTATTCATAGTTTTTTGCAAAAACTGTAGAAACCTTCAAGATCTCCTAAAAGTAAATGAAAATTTACAAGCGGTAATAAAAAATTTCAGACTCGGTAAGCTCGGTCATGCAAGGAAAGCTATCCACAACTGGCTACACAGAAGTTGTAGTTCCTCCTGATGTCTCCCTCAAAAGCTCCATTAGCACTCAAAGCTAGCAATGTCTGCTTCAGCATCAACTGTACATCATATTTCTCACAATAGTCATCATACACCATACAGGTCCTGTACAAGACACAGCTAGAACACCATGACGTGCTTACCAAAGTCCTAACACGTGGACACTTATTAGCAGAAACATGGAGAAAAAAAGATATTGGAGAAAAATTATTAATTCAATATCTTATTGCTATGCTACCGCTGTTGTTACTGATCATGTAGAAAATTGCTGGACCCAGAGTCCACTGATGAGCCGGCAATGTATGAAAGTGAAACATCCTGGTTTAAGGTCACCTCCAGTACATACGTATCACAAAACTATGTAAGATGGTAGGGAACATTACCAGACGCAAATATCAACAGATTATTGCTTCCCGTTATGTTTCAAACCTAGTGGTGGCTCAGTTTTCTCCCCATTGGGTTGATAACAGACTGTTTTCTGACCATTTAAAGAATGATCTGCCCTCTAAAATAGCTTACTTGTGTATTAAAAAGGGATTACAATTACAATTTTTTATTTGAACATCTTGAAGCTGTCTGATTCTTTTATGATAATTTTTCATCATGACAAGTACCTGGGAGTCTGGGACGATCGGTGCCATGTTTGCAGAGGGATTTTTTCAATATGATGTTATCTTTACTTAAATAACATATTTAGTTATAAACAAGGCCAATTTATTATTTTTCTGCAATAAATATAGTCTTGAGGGTGAAATTAAATCTAAATTAACTTTTGTCAATGACAGTAGTTTTTAACCAGCCCTGTTTCTGAAGATTTACCTCCCAGAACCCTGATACACAAACCCTAGACTCTAGCCCTCCAGACCATCTAATCATTGACCTAAATTCCTGTGTGTTAAAAAAGCTGTGTGTTAGAATTTGTTTGGAGATAGATCTCGAGGAACAGGGTTGGGGACCTCTGGTTCAAACCCTCAACCAGCGAGCCAGCACTGCGCTAGGATCTAGTGCATCTAAACACCCTGGAATCTATTTCACATTCATTAAATATCCTTTAAACCAAAGCACAGATCCAAAACCCCAAACTGAAGGACACGTATGAAGTAGAAATTGACATGTGTAAACATCCTCAAACTCACCAGGGGTTTCAAATGAAATGGTTCCTCTCTCCTTCTCGACATTGATATAATTCTGGCTGTCTGTGAGCACAAACATTTGTACAGATTAGATTAAGTTCTTGTTACATTGTTCATTGTATGATGAGATGAATCACTGGGACAGATCGAGCTCAACAGCAGCCCATATTCTACCTGAATCATCATCATCATCGATGTCATCGTTTTCAATGTTCTCGTAACTCTGCCCTAGAAAATCAGCACAGAAGCCACAAGGACCTTTTGAGTTCACCACAGTACAAAGAGAAGAGTGTTCGCTCCTTCTGAAGATTATACAGTATGTTTCCGTACATGCTGAGAGTGTCTACACACGTGGCATTTAGATATAAGTTTTTAAATGTTTCACACACATGTAGGGCACATGTAGAGTTGAAGTAGCACAAAAATAAAAGGTATGTGCTATTGCTTAATAAGCTTATTATTATTAATGTGATTGATTTAAAAAATTTTTTTTAATGCAAATATTTGCAACCCCTGTTTGCATTCATACAATAAAAAAATCTGTTGTAATCTTAAATGATTTTAAAACAAACAAACAACAAAACAGTTCAAACCTATAACATATTTTCTTGTCTCTAATGTATATAACACATATACATATATACCTAAAACAACCCATACACACTAGGCAAGAAATTCACAGGGTTTTGTTTTCTTTTTCATTTTGTCCTTGGCAATTATTGTAAAAAAAAAAAAAATGCTCATTTGGGCGTCTTGACCCCTGTGGTCTATTTTCTTAATTTTGTCATTAAAACACATGGGGATGGTTGGTACTACACATTGTACTGCAGCAAGCCAGCAGGGGTGCTATAAACCTGTGGGGCATATTCCCCCTGCATATAATTTGGGGGTGCTGTCATCAGTCTGCCTGAACATCTGTAATCATTTCAGCTGATTCATATCTTCTGACACGTGGAGGCCTGGTGGATGTGTCCATAACCCCTGATAAATCTTAATAAAGATGCTACACTGTCCCCCATCCATGTACACCTGAGTGGAAACTTTTGCACTTTGTTCTTGTATCAAACCCTGGTGATTTTGAACTTATTTTTTAAATTGTAAAGTTTTCAAGGACAAAGCACTTTTTAAAAATCTTTTCTTCAGCTAACCTGAATTCAATGAAGAGGGGGCATTCTGCTGGGACATATTATGGTCATCAGGTAACACATCCCTAAAAAAAAAAAGGAACACAGACAAGTTTGGTACAAATCTACTGAATTTTACACGAACCTTTCAAGAATTGTAATAAAACTAGGCAGTCACGTTAGAAAATATACTTTTGTTTTAGTGTATACTACATAGGAACACAAGAAAAGTAAACTACAAATTAGAATTTTATGATTGATTTTTATGAGGCTTTTTGAAACTCGTTCTTTTTTCTTTTTGTATATACCACATAAGAAACGCATGCTCCAGTATGGCCTCTTTTAAAATACAGTCACAATTCTCAAAAAAAATAAAAATAAATAAATAAAAAGTGACAGCCATATTGTAAAGATTTCATGGTATTTTTTTGGGACAATATTTTGTTGAATTTACTAGAATATGAAAATCAATGTTTTTTTCTTAGCTGATGTAAAGCTATGTATTAGAAAAATCATACCCCATGAAGATACTCATTTAAAGTTTTAGTATATATTATACAGCAACACTGTATTTTTTTCACAGAGATTTTTTAAGATTCATTTACAGAGGGACAGTGATCCACATGATCACAACAAACTGTGAATGCCTATCATTTATTTCAAGCATTATCCACTCAGGAAAATCTTTTTTAATCCCCTGATAACAGACCAATCAGATTGTAGTATTCCTGTGTAGTATATACTAATGTAAAATAACCAGAGATAGGGAACCAATCAGATTGCACGGTTACCAAGTAATATATACTAAATTTATTCATCCATTCTGAAGTCCAGGACGATTTTGCACAGTGGACGCTTCATGATCCTAATTAGGGTTTTGAACTGAAATGATTTAGTCCGGCTCTGGACAAAACTGTTTCATTAACATCTGGATATAATGAATAAAAGGTTCTCACAGATAATCTGGATAGTCTGGGGTCTTTTCAGGAGGCTGCTCATAGCTTACTGCATCATCCACTAGAGATACAACAGATAATCAATATCCATAACACACCTTCTCATCCTCAAAATAGAATAAACAACTAGGACAAAGCAAAAAGCAAACATTTTCCTCCCTCACCGTTTTCGTTGACGTAATCACTCTGGCTTCCAGCTTATTAAACAAACAGTTCAAAAGAAACAGTAGTCTTAGATTAAAACATTCTTTTTGGACTGCAAATGTAACTGTTACATGGGCAAATGTTCCGTAGAAAATGTTGGCTGTTGCAATCTCACCTTCAGTGGAGGGACAAGGAGATGGCCGTCTCACATCAGCCATCGATGGAGAACTGATAAGCAGAGACATCATGAGGCTGGTGTGCATAATGTGGAAGTATAAGGTGATCATAGATAAAGAGCAGACTCACGTGATGAGGTGGTGGAAAGATGGCTGAACTGGTATATTATTGAAAGAAGCAGGTTCTACACCTGAGAGAAGAAACGCAGGATATCAGACATCAAAAACATGTTACATGTTCTCCTCATGCTTTCGTGGATTTCCTCTGGGTACTCCAGTTTCTTCCCACAGGTGAAACACATGCACATTAGGCTAACTGGGTTTTTGAAACTGCCAAAGGTGCGAATGTGATCGAGAGTGTTGTGTGCGTGTTAGCCTCGTAATGGACTGGTGAGCTGTTCAGGGTGTACCCCACCGTTACCTGGTGTTGGCTATCCTGGCGAGCCTATTAGGATTAAGAGGCTCAGCGAATGAGTGAATGTAAAGTTAATGGGATTGATAATGCTTAAATTTGATGCAGATTGTACATTTATGTTTATGCAACCCCAATTCCAAAAAAAAGTTGGGACTCTTTGTAAAATGTAAATTAAAATCAGAATGCAATGATTTGCAAATTTCAAAAACCCATATTTAATTCACGATAGGAAATATAAAACACGTATCAAATGTTTTCACGTATTGTTTCACTCAAAGAAAATAAATATGCTCATTTTGTATTTGATGGCAACAACACATTTTTTAAACGTTGGGACAGAGCTCCCAAAGGCTGCGGGGAAAAGTGTTTTTTAAAAAGAAACAACTCAAGGAACATTTTACATCTAATTTGGTTCACTGCCAACAGGTCAGCAACACGATTGGATATAAAAGGCAGTCTGGCCAGAGGTGTCACCAAGCTGCACTAAATTGCACGTTCAGCTTTTGGAACAGTTCCAGAATTTCTTAACTTAAAATTGGGCAGACTTATATCCCATCATATCTCATCATCTTCACAACATTAAAATCATCAAAACATCACTGTGTGCAAGCGTCAAGGCTGAAAATCAAGATTGGGTGCCTGTGATCTCCTTTAATGCAGCATGCATATTTTATCCCATCTAGGTTGGGTCATGGCATGTCATTTGAACCTGTTTATACCTAATTCATGTTATGGCTCTTCCTCACAGTATACTCATTTCCAACAAATGTATTTTCAGCACAGTCCTTTTTTTCCATTGAATGAAATGAATAGGATGAGCGAGATAAAATGTGCTAGTAAAGTACTAAGCAGCTACTAATCCACAGCTCAATTTTAAGCTCTTACTATCCAGTGTCCAGCAAAAGTTCCCATTTTAATTCCTATTCCTGCACCTTATCAGAACATTTTTGTTTGCCATAGTTGTTTTTGTAGCAAGCTCACCCTTCCTAAAATCCCCTGAACCTAGCAGTGAATTGCCATTTTCCAAAGCATTAAACAATCTACAATAATTTAGCAGCATCCTTGAGCATTCCTTCGTTCCTTCCTTCATTCCTTCATTCATTCATTTGCTGAACTGCTTAATCCTACTAAGCCCATAACAGGCTTGAACAGCTCACCAAACCATCGCATCGCCAATCCACACACGACCATTTGCATTCACATCTAGGGGCAATTTGGAACAGCCAATCGGTCTAATATGCATGTCTTTGGATTATTGGAGGAAACTGGAGTACACAAAGGAAACCCACACAAACATAGGGAGGACATGCAATCTCCACACAGAAACATCCTGGAACTGGAGCCTGGAAATTGAACCCAGGACCTTCTTTCTGTTAGGGTGACATGCTAACCACTACAAAACCATGCCGGCCGCTTCTTAGGGCATATATCTGAAAATGTAACATGAAATGAAAGATATTCATACTTTCCAAACATTCTATTCTAATTCATAAGATTAGTCTGTTGTAATGCAGGCCAACTGGCTGTCTTGGGTACGGACAAGAAAGGAAGGAAAAGATAGCTGGTATTTTGTTCAAAGTTTCCACTTGACATGAAAATGAAAAAAATGTTCGAGATGGGTTTCAAAGGGACCACTAAGTGTGCAGAGGTTTGGTTGCACATAGAGCGAGCAAGTAGTGTTCATTGGTAATGGTGTCACATTTCAGTTTCACATCAAGATGTGCCTTGTTTTAAGTAAATGTAACTTGTTTTTGGTTGTTTTGTTTTTTTTACTTACAGGGGCGCATAACTGTAAATCCTTGGTTCCTGGAAAAAGGGAGAGAGATATGAGATCTAATACATGCAAATCAAAGTATCCGCCACAATCAGTGACCTAGCCAGAAAACATCTGATCCATAAAAAGGGCTAATGTTTGAAAGGAGTTCACTAGTAGTCTTAATTATTTTTGTGTCCAAATAAAACATAACGATTCAAGACGATAAAACTGAATCTCAGTAGAAGAGCTAAAGGAGTTCGAATGCTTCAAAAACTGAAACTGCTTTGGTTAGTTCAAGGGTTCTAGATGTCTTAAAGTCTTTTGCTTGGAACCCTTAATGGAAAGGAAACCCTCTCAGAGAATGGATAGATGTTTATCCAGAAGAAAAACCTAAAGAATTAAGAGTCAAGTATAGAAACATATAAGACAGATTGAAGCAGAAAGGTAAAAAGCACTGCTCAAGCAGAGGAGCGGTGATTAGTTCATCTCTTACGATGGATAACTGTGCCGTGGATCATTCTGTTGTTTAATAGATCCTAAACACACAAAGAAAAAAGTTGTATTCTTACACATCACTTCATAGAGTTAATATTTACAAAATATTATATCCATCATTCATTCATTCATTGATTTGCCAAATCGCTTTATCCTACTAGGGGTACACCCTGGACAGTTTGCCACTGCCTTACAGGGCCAACATACACTCAACCATTCGCACTCACTCTCACACCTAGGGGAAATTTGGAACAGCCAATTAGCCTACTGTGCATGTCTTTGGAATGTCGGGAGGAAACTGGAATACCCGAAGAAAATGCAAGCATGGGGAAAACAATCAAACTCCCAGAAACACCCTCGCCGAGGCCAGGCCTCGAACCCATCACCTTCTTGCTGTAAGTTGGACCAGGATGCCACTTCAGTTCACATGATGTTTTCAGTAATAATAAAAATGAAAGTAAAAATAATAACGATGTACATGCTTTATTTTTCATCTTACTTGGTTGGCTGTGTCCATTGCAGTCCAAGCAAAGACCAGTCAGGAAGACGAACAGCACAACAGTTGCTACACCCACTACAGCCAAAAGTGCCGTGAAATCCATACCTGAGAGATTAAACAGCATTTTATTCAACTGCTTGTAGTTTTAAAAAAATCAAAAATAAAAATCCGTTTTTAAATCTGAGGTGAGACACGAAACAAAATGCTTTTAACACTTGTGCACGATTATTCTCGGCAGTGTGTAGGTACATCACGTGTTCTGTAGACTCCACAGGTTTTAGTTTACAGAAACCATTCTCTCTCAGGTTGTTCAAGCTAATCGTGAATGTATTTAATAAATAAATAATTTTTTACTGCCAAAACCATAATTGCCGCAACTTTACATTATCAAAATAAAACACGTTTTAAATCAGAAATGCAAAATCTCTTACCAGTTCGGAGACACAACCCATTTTTAAGAGATGCTATTGGTATTATTTAAATAAATCAGTAGCTTTAATATTCCTAACATTTGCAACTATGAAGTATTGACTCCACTTGAAACCTTTCTGTGATTATAAAATTCACAGACTAAACACGTTGAAGAAAACATACAAAAGGGGTATATTAGAAGTCTGTAATAACACACAAAACAGGGGTTACTTGTTAGTCAGGTTCTTAATATAATCAGTATTTATCTTACCAATGGTTTCTTAACTATATTCAGTCGAACTAAGCAGTGAAAAACCCACAAAGGGAAAACGAAACACCTTAACACCATGTATATGTAAAATTCCATTTTAAAACAGCTAATTTGTTTTAAACAAATTACATTCGACAAAACAATGTAATCACCATATGGCCAACCTATAAAAGTGTTTTTTAGGCTGTGTGGTCAAAATTGCATGAGTGGTTATTTTTTACACATCAAGAATTTTAACAGGGTGGGTTAGTATATGGCTTGTTTGCTCTTATTTTATTTCATTCTGTCAGGTCCTAGAGAACAATGTGGTATATAATACTTACATGTTCTTGTCAGAATTGTTTCAGTGAAGTGAAATTTATGATAACTTTAAACCTAAAACTCAAAAACACTGTTTTATCAGTGGACTCCTTTTAAATACTGGTCCAAAAAAACAGTTTTATTAGGCTCACACCGGTCTGGTTGTATCAGAATTGTAAAGAATTCACAGCATTTAAAAAAAACTTTCCGGAGAAGACATTTCTGACGGACAAAGGATCCCGACAAAACCACTTAGAACATAAATAGAGCTTACAATCAACAGAACATCTTTCTACGTTGTATGAAAATACCTGTCCAAAAGTAAAAGTATAATTCATAATTAATTCGTGCATTTTCTGAACCGCTTAATCCTAATTAGGCCCGTGGGAAGGCTGGTGCCCATCTCAGCCGACTCTGGGCGAGGGCAGAGTACACCCTGGACAGCTCGCCAGACCATCACAGGGCAGAAACACGCTGACGGCTTTGCAGCTACTCTTGACGAAAATCAGCAATGGTTCTTTTACATTCCTCTCACCATAGACAGTGAGAGACACCACCAGGTAAACCCATTTTTTATTACTGCGGAGAAAACTGAATTCTGCACTTGGTTAAAATTTGAGCACTATTTTCCTCTGATAACTCTATTTATCAGAATTGAGAAACGGTTTCAGTAGTGTATCTGGGACTCTCTTCCTCTATGAAACAATAAACAAGAGACAGTCATAAGGTATTCAAGTGCCTACTTAAACGGGGTCCCTTGTATAAATTTAAAAGACAACCCTGACCATAAAACAGCCCATTTCAAATCATAGCAAACATCATGCACGAAGGAAAGAACCTTTAAAATGTCTTGTCCAACAAGCATTTATACATAATCTCCTACTTCAGTGTTACAGAATCAAACTGTTTGTCCCCTGAAAATCACCAATTTTTGCCAGATTTTTAGCATAAATGGGAACAAAAGTGATCAAATTAAAATATTTATAAACAAGAAACAAAAACACATAATTCCATGTTTGAGTTCACAACAAATGTTTGAGTTGGTCAATAAAGCTGATTCTGATTTTATATATATATATATATATATATATATATGTGTGTGTGTGTGTGTGTGTGTGTGTGTGTGTGTGTGTGTGTGTG
>JBCNYG010000003.1:11671078-11691525 GCA_039654305.1 Porochilus rendahli | reverse complement strand
TGTGTGTGTGTGTATGTGTGTATGTGTGTTTATTTCACCAAAGTCACTGAATAAATGTAAAGATAAAGTATATAAAGAATTAAAAAACAGTTTCAAGGGTTACTTAAGACCCCCCACCACCCCCCGCCCCCAATTTCCAACTTTATAACAGTTATATTTGGAAGAGTTCTTCTAAAGGCCAAAAGAAAAAGTAAAGTGTGCTGTAAAAATAGTCAGGCTGTCACTTTTCATACTTTTTAGTAATGCCTGTATTAAGTAATATGAATTTTTAATATTAACCAAACCTACTTAGCTTATAATATAGAACACAGAGTGTCTTTATTACATTAGTAATACGATAGATGGCTGGTTATTGTAAACTAGGTTTGTTCAGTTTTTTTTTGTGATATTAAACTACAAAAAGAAAACTAAATGGATAGAAAACTTGTGAGCTGAATGACGTATACTATATAAATTAATAACGTTTTTATCATCATCATCATCATCATCATCATCATCATCAGCTTGTTAGTTAGCTTAATGGCTAGTTAGAGTTCACTGCAGGCATTCTTGATAAATAGCATGATTGTTAATTTTAACAAAATGAAAATGAAACTCAGAAAGCTACCTAATACCAAAAGTTTAAATAATTATAGTCTCTTAATTGTACTGTAAGATTTCTTTTTCTTTTCTTTTCTTTTAGCTAGTAAGCTATTACTGTCAACTCTATTTATCCTCCTTGTTGTTAGATAAACCTTTTTGTTGGAGTAGTGGAAAGCTTCCTCTGAACTAATTTTTTTAGGTCTGCCATCTTACTGCAAGTTGATTAGGTGAGGTAGTGCCATCTTCAAAATCATTAACTGACAAGTTTGCATGACTCATTTTTATTTTCTTAATTAGTACTAATATTTCTTTAGAACCACTTTTCCTCTTGAAGTTTTTCCTGGTTTACTTACATTTACATTTCGAATTATATATATTATACAGTAATGAGCCAACTTCAAAACAAAATCCGAAGACAAAATTACTGCAGTTGCACAGTTTCATAATCTGATTAATCTCATGCCATCGGTGCTCTTACACTTCTGTGCATTCTCAGTCTATGTTGCCGTGACTAAACGTCTGCATGTGACAGGCTTCACTGCCAGGAAACGGATTTCCTGTATTTTGCAGTTAGATGAGAAAAAAAAGGAGAAAAAAAGCACCTCGCAAGATATTGACTCGGCCTAACCCTGTCTGTTACACCTACAATCTGCAGGGCCTTTGAACCAAACCTGAGAAACCAGGGCCACGGTATAACCACCTCCATTTTGTGCCACCCTGAGCATTTCTAAATGCCACGGTGAATCTGGATCAATGCCTACTGAGTGTTCACGATGTGGAGCGTCGCTGTGGATATTTTGTTGAAATAAAAAAGAAATGAAATACAATGAAATAAAATAAATAAAAAAATGCATTAAGACTACATAGATCCATGTTACTGTGATGTGCTGTAATCATATGTATCATGTACAGCTCAGGTATAAAAATAGACGGATAAATCTTTTCTTTCACTAGGAACAAAAAAAGAAAGAAATGTGTGAAAATGAGGTTTCCTTAACATACCATATTGTGGTGTACCATTACTAGATCATTCACCCACCAAAGGACCCTTGGACATCAAAGTGCTCATGTAAAGCTGATTAAACTGATTGTACTGATGAACAAAAGAACCGACAGGTTGTTGTTATCTTTGAGGTTGAAAACAGTGGGCAGACACTGGAAGCACTTACTGATCACTGAAGCATACTCTGTATCGTTCAAAACGTGCTCTCTGACCCCGAACACTTCAACAAGGACTACAAGAATGACCAAAAGTTAAAAAGACGTACCGGCACTGTCGCAGCAGGTGATATGATCTGGCTATCAGCGTGCTGAGTTGAACCGGAGGCCAGTTCTTACGCTACACACACCAGAGCAAACTCACTGCCGGTTCACACTCATGGTTCTCCTGCTTTTCATCTACGTGGAACCTTCTTGTTGCTCTTGCTTCACCTACGTCTGATTTTCAATCCTCTCTCATCAGTCCAGACAGTTCATAGTCATAATTAATAGGTTTTGCAAGAACATTAGTTGTAGATGAGTGGCGTAGAGAAACAGGCCATCCCTAAACTACTTCTTTCTTTCTTTATCATCCCTGTGCCCACTCTTGCTCACTCGATCTCTCTCCTCATAGGTTCTTGCTGAATGTCGTCGTAGCCTCCACCTCCTGTTCCTATACGAACCTCTCTGAGTGGTTTCTTGCTCAATCATCTGCCTGGTTTTAGCTCTGCCCTCCTAAGAACTGTTCACATTTTTTTTTTTTACTTATATTTTTACTACATATTTAGACTCCACAGCGTTCTTTTACACTACACAAATACACCTAAATAAATTCTTCAAAAATACCCTGTTTTATACTTCAAAACAACCACCGCTCATCACTGAAGCATCTGAAGGTATCACGAATTTCATTAAACAAAATCATTGAGTTGTAATGATCACACAGAGGTCCTAACTTCCATGAAACCAGAGAATTTAGACATTTTAACACCTCAGTGTATAGGAATGTTGATGTATTTAACAACTCATTAACAGACATGTCTCATAGGCCGGGTTGATTTAGGAGAATTCTTTTTTTTTTTTTTTTTTTTACAAAAATGTCAGATTACATTTTGTTTCAGTTTCCCCTTTGCCTCAGTTGCCAAACTCATGACATTTAGCTTCCATGCACACACACACTTGCATTAAAGCAGTTGCATAAATCATCACTATACCACTACATCTCAGAACAGTCGAGAATGGTTTTCATGTTGCATTTGCTCGGCTAATTTGCAATGTAGTGAGAAATTTACCGAACCTGTCTTTCCCACCTACAAACAGGAAACCACAGCAACTGAAGACAACATCACGCTCCCCATCACAGAGAGAGAGAGAGAGAGAGAGAGAGAGAGAAGGGGGGGGGGAATAAGTGACATTGCTGGATGGGTGATTGCTAAGGACAGAGCAGAAATTCTGCAGTTAAAAGCCAGTGTTAAACATTGCGTTTATGAACTAGAATAATATTACTACCATTACATTATTACTACATGATGCCAACAGACTGAACAAACTGATCTGCAAGGCCAGTGATGTTGGTATCGGAGAGGTGAATGTTGTCCAAGATAAGGATGATAATGGACAATAAATCCCATCCGCTTCACAACCTGCTGATCAGTCAGACTTTATCTTTATCTATAATTTGAATGGAGCAACTGTGCACACAATACTTCCTCTGGGATCAATAAAGTATTTGCATTCTACTATTATATTATTACTACTTTATTGTCGACAGTAGTACACGCACTCAGATCATGTGACTAGAAAAGACCACAAACACACATGAGCTGAAGTCTAATTTATTGTTTTTAAAAAAAGAAACACAGTTTGTCAAATGTCATCAATCCCAAATTACAGCTTCTCCATAATCAATAAAACTTTTCATATAAACGCCATAGTCCTCTTTAAAACAAACAAACAAAAAACAAAAAAAGGAATGACTGCAGATCTTTTGGATGTGCCACTTAAATGAAGGCAGTTTTAATAAATCAGGGCGATAACTAATATTCAGAATCATACAACATGGGGGTAGAAGCTGAAGGGCAGCTTGACCTGGATTAGTATGTACAATGTGTTCATATATTAGAGTGTATATAAAGGTTACCCAGGTAATGTTACATTGCTTATTAATGCATAGTCATGTCATTATCTTTATGTAGTGTGATTACAGGAAGTTCAATAAAATGATATCTGCTTATTTTTGTCTGTACACCTGTTAAATTAATTACCAATTCAAAAAAAAAAATCCCCCCCACAAAAAAAAAAGTTTAAAATCTCCTCCTTTCAGCGTTTGAGGGTAAAAACACACTTTGTGCTCCTCTGGACCATTTTCCATAATTCCAGTCTTCAGCTTTCCTCGGTAAAGACACGTCTTCGTTGAATTCTCAGAATTAAATGCAAGACGTCGTTTTTTCCCTGGAAAGCAAGTTCTTCTGAAGTACCATGCCACCCTTTCCGGTGTTAGTCATGTTCCCAAAATGATAAAAGGTGTTAATATAAACAGAACACAACAAATTACCCTAAAAATCCCTGAAAGGGTAAAAGTTCAAGCGATGACTGCAGCAGTACTTTTCAAATCAGCTTCTTCACCCAGTCAGCGAATGTTCTCTCGATTCTTCCACGTGCTCATTAGTTTAAATTAAAACACTCGACACTGTCACCTTGGTCGATCTTCCTCTCTTAGGGACAATTATCGGTGCGTCATCTAGAGAAAAGAGATAAGACGTTCCACACTTAGCTGTACAAAGATTAAACTTTACCTACCACATCTGTGGTAAAGAATGAACACTTTTTACAGTGCTAAGAAATTCAGAAATGTATATTTGTAAATCAAGCTATAAATCTTTCAGAGACGAAAATACTTTCAGAGAAAAACTAGAGTTCATTTCGATACACAATCCCCTTTGAAAGTACTGGAACCGCAAGATGTATAAGGTTTTTGCTCAACACCAAAGACTTTATTATTCAAGATGATGGATCAAAATTTCAGCGTTCACTTCCTGTTATTCACATCTTCACATGCCCAACAATTTACAAGCTGACACCTTTTGTTTGTTTGTACTAATAGGTACTGAACAAGTCAAACAAGGAAAAGAAAGACAGCTGATGAACTGATTCCATGAAACTGATTGCCTGATGATTGAAAAATAAATAAATAAAGTGTCATCAATTTTCAGAGTGAAGGGATCACAATCCACCAGATGCTACCACATGATGCAAAACACTCCAGATGATCCTCAAACACTTTGATGGGAAAATCAAAATGAGTGGAAAGAATGGATCTGTTCACCATCCATACGTACACGCTCACCAGTGAGACACTGTGGAGGTAGTGTCATGGCTTTGGTGTGCACGGTTCCCCCCGGAATGGGATCACTGATCTTATTTTGACAATAACTACTGGCAGCAATAGAATTAATACAGAAGCTTCATGCTTCTTGACAATTTACATTCATTCATTCATTTTCTGAAGTGCTTAATCCTAACTTGCGTCGAGGGGGGCCTAGCCGACTCTGGGCTATTGCAAGGCCAAATTTACATTGAAAGGCAAACAATCTAATTAGGAGAAACTTCATGCAGCAAAACAATGATCCCGAATATACTGCCAACTCATCAAAGAACTTCATCCTGAAGGGAAGAAAGGTGGGGGGTGTAAGGCTTTAGACCAGCCAAGTCAGTTACCAATGCTTATCCCCAATCATACATTTCATCTCATGAACATAAAGCTGAGGATAGAAGTGAAAAAGGCCACAGAAAGCATCTCAGAAGAAAACCCCAGTCAAACAGTTTTCTGATGTCAGTGGGTCATCGTCGTTATTGCCATCAATAAACGCAAAACCAAATATCAAGTGCTATTTGTTCCAATATTTTTGCTCACCTGTAGGTTAGGTAGTCTGTCATCAAAGCTCTCGTGTGTTTCAGTTGGCTAGTACATCCAGATGCAAGTAACAGGAAATGAAAACTGAAATTCTGATCTACTGCCTAATATTTAACTTTCGATCTCAAACCCTTAAGGTCATCAATGTCAAGCAAAAACAAAAAGGACTGAACTTAAAAAAATAAAGTGTAATTACTTACTTAGTTGGGCCTCCCCTGTCATTCAACAAATTACCAGTTTAGGAGAAAAGCCCATCAAGCACAACCTACAAGAATCATGAAACCAGCCAATACTTTTACATTTTTTAAAAACTGCTGCTCACGCTGCATCACCAGGCAATCTAACATTCAGAGAATGCCCTTTCCCCCCTGTTTTTTCACCCCTAGTTTTAGTCGTACCCAACTCCCAACCGTCAAGTGTTGCCTCCCCATCACACATGACCACCACCAACCTGGGAGGGCGCAAGCATGCACACGCTTTACAAACTGCTCCTCATGTGCATTTGGAAGCAGCTTAACACACTTAGAGGGAAAGCATTAACCGCCCCTGTTGTGCGAATGAGCTCACAGACGCAAATGAAATGGCTGGTGATCACAGCGAGTGATAAGGAAGCGTACGCCGTCCTTCCCTCTCGCGAGAGCTTGGCCAATTAGCTTCCATGGCTCATGGTCGCAAGTGGCTGCAATCTCCAGGTTAATAGTAATCCATTGAACCCAGACTTGGACTTGCCAGCACAGCAAGTACTTGATAAAGAAGCTGAATAAATACAAGACGCCAGAAGAAACCCAAATCTTTTTACGGTTCCTAGCAAGTAGCACACTCACCCGAGGGAACGTAGTTCTCAGCATCGTGTCGGTCTTTTTCAATAAAAAGGGCTGTGGCCAGGAAGAAGGCCCCACCAAACACAGCAACAAAAGCACAGAGCAGGAGAGACAGCTGTAAGGACCGGAACTGCCACATGTAAGAGTCCGCTTGCTTCAGTATGTCCGACAGCTAACACGACGAAAGAACTGAATTAATTGATGGAAGAACATGAACAGTGCATGTTACTGTGTGTACATTACAGGGACACCTACCTGCCCTACGAGGTAAGGACTCCCTGCATCTCCCAGCAGGTGAGAGAGAACGATCTGGAAAGCCTCTGCAGTGGAGCGCCGTGTGGGGACAACAACATACTGAGAAAGGGGGGGGAGAGAGAGAGAGAGAGAGAGAGAGAGGTGAGAAGTTTAAAGTACACTTCATTCTTCATCATTTTTCTAAGCTACTTAATTCTAATTAGGGTCAAAAAAACACTGAACTGAACAGCTCGTCACGCCATTGCAGGGCCAACACACATACAACCATTCATACTCACTCTCACTACTAGGGGCCATTTGGAACCGCCAATCAACCTATTTTTTTCTTTTCCTTTTTTCCCAGACTGGGAGAGAAAACCGTAGTACCCAGAGGAAACTGACACATATGGGAAATACGCAAACTTCACACAGAAACTCCCCAAGCTCGGGAATCGTAATTGGAACCTTCTTGCCGTGACGCGAACGTGCTAATCACTGCGGCACCGTGCCACCCTAATTCACTTCAGTTTATCATAAATATAAGAATGTTGAGGAGAAAGCTCACCAGCAGGATGTCTGCCACGATGGCCCAGTTCATCGAGAGGAACATCTCACCAAAAAAGATGAAGATCTGAGTCACACAAGAAACATACACAAAGGTCATCCGAAGACATTACCACATACAAATGGGCAAAGGTGCACCAACTCACACACATACAATGACTTTTCTCTTTGCTCAATTATTTAATAAAAAGTGATTTGCTTTGTTCTGATGCTCTATTTTTTTATCGCCCAAAAGGAAGTACAACACAACCAAACAGATCTTAAATCTTTTAAGCTTTTAAATACATATCCATTTGTAATGAGGCAACATGAAGTTTTTTAGGAATTTACTTTAGTACTTTATTAGGAACACCTGTACCCCTGATCATTATGCAGTTATTTAATCAAACAATCATGTGGTCGAGCCAATCAAGAACTGCAATTAATGAGAGAAAGGTATAATCTCAGGGATTCTACCGGCTGGTCGCTGGTACCAAACGAACAGGTTTAAGGTTTTGTTTGGTATTTTTATTTAGTTTCTATACATTGAACAGGGTGGAATGAAAAAAGCAAAACAAAACAAACAACCAAAAAAAAACCCCACCACAACCCAGTTAGTGACAGTTCTGCAGGCAGAAGATACACAATGCATTTCTGCACGACTTTACGCCTTGCACTGCTGCCACATGATTGGCTCATCAGATAATCGCTTGACTGATAATATACACAGGATCCGAAGAAATTGGCCAGTGAACGTCTAAATGGTTTATCCTGAACAGAGATTGAGAAGAGGATTAGAAATAAACCTCAAAAGTTTCTACATTACAATGTATTATACCCGTAGCAGTAAACATATACTGAACAGGCAGCCATTTTGGTTTGGCCTACCTGCATGGAACATACAGGAAAATAAAGAGGGCGATCGAGGTGTCAGTGTGCGTGTGTGCAAAGTGTGAAAAACGAAACATGAGAAAACACAGCAAGTGTGTGAATGTAAAAGGGAGGGATATGACGACGACGACAACGTTTATGCATAAAATAGTAGCAATGAGAGGCAGACTCACATAGGTAGCTAAGGTGCTGCTCTGGGCAAAGATGATGGACAGATAGAGGAAGGGAGCAGCGAGGAGGAGGCCAGAAGCACACACGAGCGGATCAGCACACTGAGTTTTCTTCCTTAGATGCTGACTGACTATTCCACCCATCGTTACACCGAACACGCCCGTCACAACCGTGATGAGGCCAAAATACAAACTAGAATGAACAGAGGCAGGAATTTGAACTCTCAAACACCATAAACATGAGGAGTTAAATACATATACATGTGAGGGAAGGTGAAAAGGCCAAAAGTACAAGAACTGACTCAGACAGAAACCGAGAAAATACTACTGTTCTGCAACATTTGAAGTGCAACTGCTACCGTGACAACCATCCGAGTCGCATTAGCGTCAAGGTGGGGAGAACAAGGTTAACCTCTTCATGCTAACATTACAACAGCACTGCTGTAAAAACATCTGAAACATCTGTGCCCCATATGATCAGAAACCATACTACACCCAGTTTGGGTGTTACTGTGTGGAGTTTGCATGTTCTCCCTGTGTATGTATGTGTGGGTTTCTTCCGGGGACTTCGGTTTCCTCCCACAGACCAAAAACATGAAAATTATGCTAAATGGCTGTTCCAAACTGCCCCTAGATGGGAGTGTGAATGGTTGAGCATTTGTTGCCCTGCAATGGCTTGTCGAGTCGTTCATGATGTACTCTGCCTTTACCCAGGGTCGGCTGTTATAGGCTTCAGCCTCCCTGCAACCTTAGTAGAAGGATTAAGTGGTCTGGCAAATGAGCAAGAGTGAGTAGTTCTAACACGTTGTTCATCATCTTCCGAAAAAAAGATCACGGAGTTCGAGGTGGGCACCGATTTGTGTGTTTTACCTGTCAGAGGTGTCACAGGGTTCATGGACGCATGGCTGCTTTTCTCCAGTGAAGACCGCTGCTCTGAAGAGGAACGCAGGAGCCCAAAGAGCAAGCGATCCTGTGACGAAGGCCACTGCCGTGAAACCAAACGTCGACAGGACAAAACTCTTACTTCAGAAAGAGATAGAAAGATGGGGTACCGTTAAAAGATGCACATATGATGCTCCTGAGTGGTGCAACAGACAAGCATTTGCTCTATTCTTATGAATTTAAATCCTGACAATGACACAGATACCGATGACCTGGAGCCTAAAGACTTTCTGGGTAGCAGGAAAAACGTACTCTCCCTCCCCTGGTCAATAACAGAGACACTAGATACTCATTGAGGGTTGTGTAATTGGGCAGATAGCACTTGCTCTACAGTGTATTACTCTGCCCTGTGTTGTAACATGTCCAAAAAGGTATATGAGGAAGCATCAGATGTCCCAGAAGAATGCGTGGGATATAATTTTCCCTGCAGGTGCGTATCATGTGATGAAAAAGTCGTTGGGGTGAATTAAAAAACTTAGGAATGCAGATATGAACTGCTCTTGTAACAGCAGCATGACTTTTAGTTTGACTTTTAGTTGTCAGCGCTAAACTGAACTGAAGAGCATGGACGGCCCGTGAAGACCCGCTGTCAGTTAAGTCAAGTCTACATCCTAAATAATGATCACGGATTAAAGAATAAACCAGTGTATCTCATCTAAAGCTGAAAAAGCATAACACTACTGACATTTTCAAGAGAGCCTTCATGTCTGCGAGCCAGGTGGTTCTATGCAGGGTGTGCTCAGACCGAGCCTCTACAGCACCACGCTTGGGCTCTCGCACGACTAACACCAACAAAACCACAGCTAAAAGACCCAAAGCAGGCGTGACCTGACAGGAAGAGACAGTGGTGGGGACACAGAGGAGTTAATACAAATTATTAGAAGTGTGAATGTTGCATCAAAATTAAAGTGCATACTTGAAGATAAAACCTGATGTTCTAGACCTACCCTCAGGGCCCAATGCCAGTCTTTCGTGCGTTCCTTCACTGACGATCCCACTATATAGCCCAGACCGCTGATTTGGGACACAGAAAGAAAGAGACATTTATTATATATATGCATATACAATTTATGCGTATATATTTATTTTTCTTTATCTTTGGTAATCAGATATTATCAACTCTGCACTCTGTTGGTTGATCTAATCTTAAGATATTAGCTCATGTACAGTGATCTCAGTGACACCATAGAAAAATAAAAACAGGAAATGGTCGTGACTCGTTCGAAGCTGACGTTTTTTCTTTTTTTTTCACCGAGTGCGAATTTTAAGAAACCGGAGGTGAGGTAATGCTTTACTTTTGGCTAGTTACTGAGCAAACTTTTCTAAATTTCATCAAAAAGCAACAAATATAGATTTAACTTATTTGATGTTTAGAATGTATTTATTTTTCATTTTTATGAATTAAACCCCGTCATGCAAAACGTGATTTTAATGGACTACATGCCTCCAACTAACCAGCTATAAATGATAGAACACTGAATTATTTTTCATTAAGCATGTATGCAAATTTGAATGACGTTAGTTATTTTATTACATGATATAAAATGTAATGCAAATAATTAACAACAAATCTTCAAATTCATCCAAGGTCATGCTGTCGTTCTTGTCACATGCTCAAATAATTAGATCATCACGCTGATGGCAACACTTCTGTGATTTCATATTATGGTCACGGTGTCTTGATTTCCACCAGAAATCAAAAACAGGAAGTCACCCAGGAACTGTGTAGCTCTAGTAATTGAGGAAACCTTTAGTTCCTCAAAAGCTTCTTGGCCACAATGATTTCACATAAATTGGTTAAAAAAACTTTAGTTGATGTAACTGGGATTTTCAAACTAAATCCAATCTAATGTTCTGAAACTTTGCAGCCTCACAGTTTCAGGTGGAAACACTTTACTATTTCTCTCACCTGCCCACTGGGATGGCAAAGTAGAAGACAGACAGCATGGCGGTTCTCTTCTCCTTGACGAAGAGGTCTGCGATGATCGTGGGAGCGATGGTGGAGTAACTGGCCTCGCCAACCCCGACCAACCCCCGGGTCAACAACAACGCCCAAAAATACTGCCGCACAGACAGAAAACAATCAACACCGGTGACTTCATCACAACATACACTGATTCTGATGTTGTTTAGTGTGCAAATTTAAAACACACTAATCACAATTAGGAAAAAGGCTTGTTTAGGATACCAACATCTTTGGCAACATAGGAGCTGGCGAACGTCACTAAAGACCAAAACGTGATGCCCACACACATGATCAACTTCCTGTTGTACCTGTCACCCAGATACCCAAAGACAGGGGCAAGAAACATGTAGCTGCAGATGAAGACTGAGAGAAAATGGATAGAGTTAGTTTGGTACTTGTGTTTTGTACAATCATAATCATCATCATCATCATCATCATCATCATCATCTCACCTGTCTGGAGCAGCCCAGATTTGCTATCATTGATAGTGAAGAACTTCTCAATATCAGAAAGCACTCCTACAGGGCGAGAGAAAACACTTATAGTTTTGCTTCCTTAATATTTGTACACACAAATATGTATATACTATTTATTCATACGCCTCCCAGCAAGAAGGTCCTGGGTTTGAGTCCCAGGCTCAGAGAGGGCATTTCTGTGTGGAGTTTGCTTGTTCTCCTAGTGCTTGTTTGGGTTTCCTCGGGGTACTAGTTTCCTCCCACAGTCCAAAGACATAAACATTAGGCTAACATGGAGTTTAGTCCCCTTAAGAGAAAGGCTAAGTAGTCTATCCCACTACACGGCACCCCAAAACAAAGCAATGGCGTAGCAGTTACCACGTCCGCCTCACAGCATGGTGGCTCTGGGTGTGGTGTGGCATGCGTTCTAACCCCATGCATGAGTGGGTTTTTCTTCCAGCTACTCCGGTTTCCTCCCTTAGTACAAAGACAATAAAATTAGGCCAACTGGCTGTTTCAAATCGCCCCTGGGTGTGGATGCGAGTGTGAATGGTTGTGTGTGTGTTGGCCCTGTAATGGTCAAGCGAGCTGTGCAGGGTGTACCCCGTCTTAGCCCAGTGACAGGTGAGATGGACCCCAGCCCCCACATGACCCTAAGAGGATTAAGTCGTTCGGTAAATAAATGAGTGTGTGAATGTATCTAGATTAAGTATAAAAGTCTGAAAGTCCAAACGTCGAACTTCTCTTATAAACAGCTTCCTGTTCTAGACTCTTCCGATTCCTGTTCTGCTCTGGGTCACTGAAACTCACTTAAGGCTTCAGTGACATTGATTATATATTTCAACATTTGAGCAGGAGAACACGAGTCTCACATGTGACACACTGAAAGCCTCGGGTAACTTTTGCTCGGCAATGCTGAACAGTGTTCTAAGTGGAGCGGGGAGGTTGTCATGTGATCTGAGCGCTGCCAAATCTAGTCTATTCATTTTATTAAGACACTTCTGTAGAATACAAGACTTGGCGTTAACTTCACACAGAGCAGGCGGTTTGGAAAATTCCATCACCACCATTGTTGGCGTTTCAGCAGCTTTGCCGCTGTTTTCTTTACAGTGAATGAACCCCATCATATCAGATCTATGTGAAAGTCACAATGTGCAGTACCTGCTACAGTGAACCTGTCCATATAGTTCAGCAAGTTGATGTAGCAGAGGACTATGACAGTCATCAATGCTCTTCTATTGGACACTCCGCTCGCAGGCTCTGCTTCTGGCTGATTGGGGTGATCCTCCCCTTTTATATCTATCCCCTCCCCATCGTCATCGGACAAGATGGGTCTGGTATCTGAGTCTGGAACTATGAAGGACATTGCTGCTTTGCTACAGAAAGTAGAGAAGGATAAAAAAATTATGCAAGATATTTCTTTTAACACCAAAAGAGCCAAAATTATGCATTAAAGGGAAATCAAACAGTAAATAAATAAGTAAATAAGTAAATAAATAAATAAATAGGCCTGTGTGTGCTGATCCATTTCAGAAAACTAAAACATCATGCAGAAGTGAGAGAAAGGAAGTGTACAGAACAGAACGGGTGGTCTGTGGCTGCACATAACCAGACCAAATACATCACTAAGTATACATGAAACGTAATGCCCCAGTGAGGCTAAACACCCATAAGTAAAGGTTTACCAACAATACATGTGAATACAGTGTATACAAGAAACCTGAGAAACCGTATTTCTTCAATGTGAAGTTTTAATTACACATTATTACTACTGCCATTAACGATGCAAACAAAAAAAAACAATGTCATGGTGAACACATTCTGTAATCAAAGTTAAGTACATTTAATTTTTTTATAAGCCTTTTCTTTTTTTTACTATTTCAGCATGTTTCTGCTGAATCTTCCTTCTGCTGAAAAGATCCTTCCCGCGACCCTGATTACGATTGAGTAGCTCTGAAAATGGTTGCTTAATTTATCATGAAACTGAAGCTTTATTTCAAATTAATTAATCAAATTTATTTGTCATGTACAAAGTCATACAAAGTACAGTATGTAGTGAAATGCTTGTTATGACTGTCCTATATTTGAAGAAGAATAAAGAAACAATTAATATCAAGAAGAAAAAAAGAAAAATAACAATAACCACCTAGATATCAATAAAGGTCGACAACACATAAAAATGTAAGATATAAAATATATAGATGTAGTGACTGATTTATTGTTCTTTATTGCTCCTGTCCAGTATGTAAGGTACATACTTTCTTATGTGACATCGAACACATTCTCATGTTACAGTTCGAAACCCGTCATCAGTCACACATTTTGTTCACTGGTGCAGCGTCTTTATTGCAGATCCCATTTCATGTTTTCGCTTTCTGTGATACAGTTGTCAAGACCTCAAACAACCCAGTGGTGCATTTCCTTAAAAGGTCACAGGATCTCGGTGGAAACATGCCTTTACAAGATTTGACAAATGGGCTTGGTCTGCATTATAGGCAGGCCAGCAAAATATTACATTAAGTTTTTTTTTTTTTTAATTAAAATCTGGACTTAAACTTTTGAAATTCACCTATAAACACTACGGTTTCTCGTATACACTGTATCCAGGTGTATTGTTGGTAAACCTTTACCCATAGGTGTTTAGCTTTATTGAAGCATTGCATTTCATGCATACTTGTATTATGATGTACTTGGTGATATAGAAACCATGTGATGTACAGTACTTGGTCCTGTAAAAACCATGAATTAAATAAAAATAAATATGTAATCAAAACTTAGCTTTTATAATAGTATGTATTCACCATGGCATTGTTTCGATAAACTTCTGCAATGTCACAACTCTTATTTCAGTTCATGTCTTCTGCACCACATCCCAAACACTTTTACTGGGGATAAGGTCCCACAGGACTCTGTGGTGCAAATACATATGGGAAAAAATCCTGACACAGTCATTACTCTGGATCAGGGTAAATCTGGACTCAATAGATCACATAACTGTTTTCCATCCATACAGAGTCCAATCGTTATGCTCTCTCGCAAACTGAAGCCTCAATAATAAGTGGCTTTCTGATGGCACTCAGCTGTTTAATCTCAATCCTGTGAGTTCTCATCACATTGTGTGCATGGAAATACACCTACTTGTTAATTAAATAATAGCCCTAAGTTTTACCATCCATTTTTTTATGATTCAACCTTAATCATTTACATGACCTCTGACCACAATCAGTCATGTTTATTTCTCACCAAATGTCTTGCATGATGTTGACAGTTCAGCACGATCCCTCCAGGTTACAATAATGAGTCGGACAGTTCCTAACCAATTCAGAGTAATTTCAGCTACTAAATAATTTTATTTACTTGATGCACAACAATAATTTGGCCTTTCTGAAACACACCGAGGTGTCATGGTAGAGTACTGGTTAGTAGAACCTCCACAATGCAACAATCTCCTGGGTTCAAATCCCGGACTCGGTGTTGAGTTTGCACTCCGGTTTACAGCCATAGTCCAAAGACATGCACAGTAGGCTGATTGGCTGTTCTAAATTGCCCCTAGGTGTGGATGCGGTGTAAATGATTGTGTGTTGCTCCTGCAATGGTCTGGCAAGCTGTTCAGGGTGTACTTGGCCTTTACCCAGTGTTGGCTGAGGTAGGCTCTAGTCTCACAGTGACCCTAGCAGTAGGATTAGGCTGTTCAGCAAATGTGTGAATGAGCTATTATCTAATAAATGGCATGCTAATTTTTTTTACCTTTATAACCCTTATATAGTTTTTTTACTCTGTGAACAGCCTGTGGATCCTGTGAGTTTCTTTTTCACATTTGCATTTTCATTCTGGCAGCCTGGCTTTATTCAAATCAGGTCTGCTGGCTTAAAAGGTTATGACATCCCTATTTCTCCTCATCAAATTGCCCAGTATCCTTTATTGTTCCCTTGCTGTCGGATGCGTAAACATTCATTCTACACTTACAGAAACTTCTTTGTAACTCACTTCCCAGCCGTACATCACAAACAAAAAAATAAACACATAATAAAATAAATAAAAAAGATAATAATATAAATAAAATATTTGCACTGTACAGTGACTTATTTCCTTCTCCAGCAGGCAGCTGACATTGTAGAAAACTGCATATATTTCTGCTGACTCCATATCCCCTGTATTGACCAAGAGCTGGGGAACAAAATGTAGGTTAAAAATGTAGAAGCACGTGCAGAACAGCTGACTCCCCGAAGATAAAAAGGAAGACTTTTATTATGCAATAATGAATCTGAGCCAAATTATACAGAATATATATCACGCAAATATAATTATTTCTACAATGTATCTACACAGTCTACCAGTCAGTAAAAAAACAAACAAAAAAAATTATATTATTATATATTGTTATATTAAACCTTAGGGTGAGTTTAGCTCACAATGACGACACAATTAACTTGTTTTCACACCATGTGAATATCATTTACAGTAAAAAACAAACAAACAAAAAAAAAAACAAATCAAACAAGTCAGCCACATTACATTCTTCTTTCTTCAACTGTAAGCAAAGTGATCTGAAGACGGGTTTATTAAAGATGGGATTAGTTTTAAACCGCAGTTTGTGAGAGTTATTCATCAGAGCCGTCTCCGGTTGTTTACCTGCAGTTGTAGTGAAGTCAGTCCGGCTACAGCACTTCCACACAGCTTCCTTCGACACCGAACTGAAGCAGCTGTACTAGTTTAAATGTAGAAATGTTCACATGAATGATGCGCTAACATTTTGTAGACAAAAAAAACACCCCAAACCGCCGGGTAATATAACTGTCGAATTCTTTATGGTCTTGGTTACTGCTTTTAAAGTGCACTACGGCGCCGCCATCTTGAACTACCACCGATTTGTCGTTACAGCCTCTTTTGTTACGTCACTTAGTGTCGATTGGCTAGAGAAGAAGACATCTCTTTAAGCCCCGCCCCTTAACACAAGTGGATAAATAATAAAGCAGTTTTTGTAACAAATGGGGCAAGTGGGATGGAGACGAGGATAGGCCTTTGTTTGTGAGGTGGATTTAGGGGACTCCTTTCCCTAACCTCCACATCACTGTCACTATTACATGCCTGGATCAGGTCAGGAAAGAAAAGAGAGAAAAAGATAATGAAACCGGCGTCTAATTTTCAGTATGTGGCTCCACTGTTGCCATACTTCTCAGTGTTAGTGCACTTGTGTGCTAAAAATATCAATTATAAAGGACACCAAGTAGGCACTTAGAAAAGATGCTCAACGTCTTAAGGAGTATTTGTGCCAAATTTCATCCATATAAATATACATTCAGTGCTACATTCTCAGCACTCAAGAATTCACTGGTCTGCATGGAGTCATATCCTATATTTTTGATATTATATAAGATATTATAAACAAATGAGGTATCATTTTAATTATTAAACTAATTAAAACCCATCCAGTATCTATTAGACTTATCTATCATGGTGATGGAGCCAATTCTACCTAAGTCAGGGCAAAGGAAAGGTACACCCTGAACAGATTATCAGTCTTTTGCAGGGGTAAAACAAACAACCAACCATTTACACTCCCATTCATAGATACAGGCAATTTAGAGAAGCCAGATTACTTGACCTTCATGTCTTTGGAGCCAACATGCTGCCTGATAATCAGACAGACCTGGGGAAGTGGTGGTGTGCACAAATTAGACATTTCCTGTTTGTGTTGACTTGAAGTACTTTAGAAGTTGGGAGCAAAATCTCACTTGCCTTATATTCCAATCACATTACTCCATATCTCAGCAAAATACACTGCCTGGGCAAAAAGATTAGCATATTCTAATATTTTGTTGATCAGGTCGAGTCAGTTGACAAACTGAATGTACTAATTGAGCAGGTTATCATATCATATCAAACAGTGGTTCAGGGCGCATGAATGGGCACAATAGAATCCTGACCTTAACCCTATTGAAAGTGTTTAAGATGTACTGGAAAAGCCTTAGTGCAAAGCTTCGATTTTCCAGTCCTAAATTCAAGATGTGAAAAATGAACCCAACACTGGATGGAAATAAATGTTATTGTTTAAGTTTGTCAAAAACAATGCCATGACGATTACATGCTGTAATCAAGGCTAAAGACAGTCCAACAAATTATTAGAGTTCATGACAGGCATTAGAGTGGAATTAAACCCAAACATAATAATAAAAGCATGCATACATTGATATGTCTTTGCACATCAAACATGCTATTGTAATTTCAATCTTTTCCATGAAGAAAAAAAATACTAATAAATCCTTACACAGGAGGGTGCTACATACTTACGTAGAGATTAATAATGGTACACTGTTATTTTTTGCCATCATCTTGCCTGGGAACTGATGCATCCACGTCTTATTCTCACAATTTCACACTCAGGCAAGAGTGAAAGGGACTACGAATTATGACCTTTTCAAACAGGCCAGTGCAAACTACTACATGGACTTTTAGCACATTGCAACTTTGCAAATGTAAGTCAAAACCACTTGATGATAAAAATATACTAATTTTCAATGTAACTGGAGAGTTTGAAATATTTTCCTTTTTATTTAATTTTCCACCCATAAAAACCAGTGTTTAAAATCCACTCCAATTTATCTAACTTCCATATTAACCCACAGAATTATTGTAATTCATATAATTCACACATGACCACCCATCACCATTCTTATTCCCAAACATTACAGTAAGCAAAAATTACACAAAAATTTTCATCTCCTTTATTTTGTTACACTGTATATCAGCAGTCGTTTTCTTTGGCCCCACACTAACTGGAATGTTGTACAAAAACACTGATGATGCACACATATACCAAATTATACTAATTCGCCATTCACATAAATGACAATCCAAGAGTCGTGTAAAAATAGAATTACTTATTTACCCCAATGCATTTTTATCAGGGCTCATATTCAGTCATTTCAGATTGATTCCTGGTCTCAGATTCATTTGGTGATGTAGTGACTATATGCAGCAGGAGTCTGACTGAACACCAATCCTCCTACTGCAAGACCACTTAATTAGGTCCAGATCTTCATCCTCTCAATCCACATCTTTACTTTTTCTTGTTCTCCTTGCAGGCCACTACGTATCTTTGGGCTACATTGAGAGGCGGAGAGTAGCCATCTGCATAAGACGTGTCTTCAAACAGCACCAGGTAGTCATCCTGCGGCTGCAATTTAAATTATATTGTTATAGTATACATTTCAGACATAAAATAGTACATAGTAGTTTATTTTTTTATTAAAATTAAAGTACGTTTATTTTATTATTACAGCTAAACCTGCTTTATACAAGTAGGATGGACAGACATTAATATTCAGGAAATGAAGGTTTGCCCCAGGTGTGGCCCTGAGACTCTATAGCGCCACCATATGCAGACAGGATTTATTATAAAATACACTTGTACACACATGAAAATTGGTAGGCATGTGGGTCTCTCCAAAAACATCTCATGGAGACTTACCCTAGTTAATAAGATTCGTGCCAAGTTTGTTTTACATGATGTTAAGATATTACTGACTTTACATTGCAAAGGGATTTTTGATATTAGGTGATGAATGGCAAAACAATGAATTGATACGTTTACTGTGACCTGAGTGACACTCTCATGAAGCAACGCCATCTGACAACTGATAGACTGGTTTTATAAAGCATTTTGGCTATATTTCCCCTACATCTAATTCATGTTAGATTTATTGGTTATGATGGTTATAACGATAACTGCATGCCTAAAGAGACTCTCTGGTATAGTGCCACCACTTGTCAACACAAAGAGTGGCTTGTAAACTCATCTCAGCTTAGAAACAAACTCATATTAAACATGTAGTTGCTGTGTGGGGTTTGCACCAGGGTACGAGGCTCTACCATCTACGCTTGTTGTTATATTATATTTTAGTTGGTTATTTTAACTTTCATGACTTTTCATAAGTGAAATAAAAAAATTTTTTCCTTAACTTTTTGTGAACAGCCATTTCACAGTTTGCCACAACGTTGACATGTGAACGATTTGCAGCATGGGTACTGAACTTCCCTCTTCTCTACAACAGTCCTCTAAACCATGTTCTTACATTTTAAACCCATACCTTTTAACAGTAATGAAAATCATGGAGCTAATAAAATATATTTGAAATCTAATAATTATTATAATACTATAATAACACGCTTGGGGCAGTGGTGGCCTGGTGGTAGGGTGCCGGATTACTGATCCCAAGGTCGGGGGTTCAAGTCCCACTGTCAACGGGTTCTCGCTGCTGTCCCTCTAGTGCAGCTAACTGGGTTATCAAAGGCGGGCCATGTCTCTCACTGTCTATGGTGAGAGGCATGTAAAAAAACCATTGCTGATTTTCATCAAGAGTAGGCTGTATGCCCTGCGATGGCCTGGCGAGCTGTCCAGGTTGTACTCTGCCCTCACCCAGAGTTGGCTGAGATGGGTGCCAGCCTCCCCGCAACCCTAATTAGGATTAAGCGGTTCAAAAAATTAATGAATATAATAACATGTCAGGGAGTTTTGGAAAATCTAAAGAATTTGACTTTAGATATTAAAATATGTTCTCAAAACCAACTTGTAAAATTCTGTACAGCTGTTGTTATTTGTATTCTGGTCATCAGCGCTCTTCCTAAACTGTCTATCCAGCTCTCACCCGATGTGGGGGGTTGTGAATCAAGGCTCTGTAGAAGCAGGTGGTTTGTGGGTAGAGAGCCAGCACCAGCTGATCTTTGCTGAACAGTGCCTCAGGGTCTGTCTCTGGGTTGGCTTTCCACTGTGGCAGTGGAATTATTCTTCTTCGACTTAGAGTGTGCCTCCTAGAGCAAGAGATGAAAGGATAGTCATCGAGAGCTGGACAGATTAATAGACGCACAGGTCGGTATACATTAAGGCTGATAGACAGATAAACAGATAGAGAGAGACAGGTTGACAGGCTGACGTGTAGATATGCAGAGGGT